>VYZU01005060.1:44675-107432 GCA_013401355.1 Ceyx cyanopectus
TTGAGATCTTGGCTGTGAAGAAAGGACTAGCATTTTGTGTTGTCCAGTATTCCCTCAGCTGTGGCCTGCAGACGGAATTGCCAACTGCCTCTCACATCTTGAAAGTAATTTCCAACCTTAATGAGTCTATGATTCTATAATAATAAGGAATAAGTTGCTGCTTGTGAGAGCTGCTTCTGTTCTTGAAACTTGTTGCCGAGTCCCATTGAGAGGAAACAGTGCAGTGTTAGGAACAAAAGGAGTTTTACAGTGTACAAAACTTTGAGTTAGGTGTGGGACATTTGTCTAGATTTACCCTTGTAAGAACACTACCACCTGTTGATATTTTAAATGTGTTGAGTCCGTGGCAGGTTTTTTGTTTAAATTTTCTAAGTATAAAAGTAATGTACCTTAAAGTCACACAGTCCCTCTTTAGACCTCTGTGAGGTCTCAAAGGAGCAAAAAATATTTCATTGAAATGGAAGAGCAGCCTTGGGCTTGTATTTGGCACTGCAGGAATCAGAAGTGCTCCAGCAGTTGTTCTAGCACCACTCTGTGGAAGCAGGTGGCATTCAGAGACAAATAGGGGATGGAGAAGTCTCAAATTTTTCTACTAGAAATATTTGCTTCAGTATCAGTGTCTCTGAGATGTTGGACTTAGGGGTGCCAGTTGCTCCACGTTCTCCCTGGATGTAGCTTTGGTAAGTATTACTGATGTCTTCATGAAAGAGTTTCCCTGTTTCCCAGTTAGAAACCAAAGTGTACGAGTCTGTCTGGAAACTTCTGCTAAAATAGCTTGTGTGGAGGCTGAGCTTCAGACCTACGACCAGTGCTGAGGTTGCTTGAATTTCAGTGACCTGCTTTGACAAGTCATGTTGATTTTTATTTGTATTGTAATCCTGTGGTTATTTCTTAAATGAGTCTGGGCACGTGGAGAGAAGGAATCGGGTAAGAATCTTTATATTAATGCTTTGTACTCTTGCCTCGTAGGAGAACCACATCCATGACAAGCTGGTATCTCTTAGTTTGCTTCAGAAAGACTTCGTGCCTTTTCTGCTAAATTTTTTAAGGGAACAGACCAGCCAGATCCTGACTAATGGTCCCTCCACTCCTGCTAAAACTCCTAACTCCAAGGCTCGTGGGAGCCAAAGGACAGGACCAGAAAGGAGGGCAGGCCATGCAAGCAGCAGCCGAGTCCAGCTCTTTTCCCAAAGGACTTCAGTGACCACCTGTAGCACAGATCCCAGCTTTTCTCCTGCTGCAGCATCCAGCAGCTCCTCCTCCTTTTCTGGGTCCAGCCTGTCTAGCCCTTGTGGTGACCTCCCTAGCGTGGTCTCCAGTAGCAGCACGAGCTTTGGCTGCAGCCCCGTGCTCAACCACAGCGAGAAGCGGTCATCTCAGAGGCCCAGCCTGGGGAGCTTCTTCACGGCCACGCCCGACGCCCTGCCGGTGAGGCGAGGCCGAAGGAGAGGCAGCAGCTCCTCCAGCGCCTCTGGGCGGCAGGCAGCTCGAGAACCGGGGCGCCCTCTTGCTGAAGAGGAAGACGGGAGGAACGACAGCCTCGCGTGGAGCGGAGGGAGAAGGAAGCGGAGTGAAGTGCCTCTTGTTTCTCCCAGATCCTCACCCAGCCAGCTAAATCTTAACAACTTGGAGGAGTTTCCACCCATGGGTGCTGCCTCTGGCTGGACGAAGTAAGAGCGAGTCTGCCTTGCTGTCTTGTTTAGATTGTGCTGCAGGTTGCTGTTCCTGGACTTGCTTGGTTTGTTGTGTGTGGCCACATAAGGAAAATGCTGTGATAAACACTACCCTGGGCCTCTCAGTCAGAACAGTTTTGTTCCAGTCACGTGTAGGTGAAGGAGTATTGCTTCCTTGGGTAGTCAGGTTTCCACCCTGTGAACTCACCCAAGGTGCCTCTTCAGCCTCTCAGGGTGCTGCCTGCAGCTTACCAGTGCACAGACCAGATGATAAGAAGCTGAGCACATCTTTGTCCTTGCACTTTCCACCAAGTCAGCATTATCTTGGCTCTTCACATTTCGTTTCCTACATTAGCAATTGCCACTGAAGAGCACTCCTGGAAGGCTCTCTGTACTGAAGCTAGCAAAAAAAGCTTTTGGGTTGACTTTCTGTGGCTTCTGTTAACAGTTGTTCACAGATGTTAGTGTGCAGCTTTGTTTGTGCCGTGGAGAAAATAACTAGCTGATGCCTGTGTCCTTGGTCTGCAGCAAGCCCTGGTCTCCCTGGTGACAGTGGCTTAGCTTCTGGGCAGCTGTTTGCCTTGTGGCTGCCTCAGTTCTTCTTGAGATTTTACTCTTTAAAATCCTCATTACCAAGCAGAAGGCTCTGATGTTAGTCTCTTTGCTTTATCATGGCACTGGGCTCTGAAAGTAGGACCTTCTAGTTGGATGTGACAAACTCCAGCTGAAAATTGCTATGTCTATGGGTTTGCACAGCAGGTCCAGATCTGAGGTCTGGACAATGCTCCTGGTGATGGTTTGGCCAAGGAAGATATGGTGTGTGCAGAAAGTCTCTCCTCAGTTATGTTGTGCCCAAATAGGGAAAAGAGTGAGGAGTCAGGGAGTGTTTGGAAGCCAATGCTACAGCAATTTTGAGAACTCCATAGCAATTAATACAGAGCAACCAGCATTTCCATGAGAAGTGTAATGCTTTATGTTTCTATATCTCATTTCCAGGATGTATTTTACTGCAATACTGAGCTTCTTCCTGAAGTACAAGTGTGAGTAGTTTATTCAGGAAGGATGAGTTTCCCTAAACTTAAATGGCTTGTGGTAACTTGGGAGCCTGGACTTTCCCAGTTAGGCAATGGCAGCTTGATTGTTTTGGGATTTTTATTGTGGTTTGTTTTTTTTTTTTTTTTTAAATTGTGGTGATGTTAGAAACTGCTTGTGAATTAGTTCCTTTCTAAAATGAAGTATAACCTGTCAAGTTAGAAATGTTTGGAAGAGTTCTGTGGCACCGTGTTATCTGTTCTGTGGCTTGTTAATTTATAATTTTTCGGTGAGGGTCAGGCTGATTTTAAGTCTGTAGCTCCACGACTCTTCAATGACCAAAATAAAGGTACAACTTAGAAATTCAGTATCTTGACGCCATATGCATTTCATTTTAACATTTGGTTCTTCTGGAAGAGATGCATGTGTATCTGTCTTGAGACCTGTTTTTTTAATTGTTGTTTAGCTTGATTTGAGTGGAACCACTTCTCGCTTTTTCAGCAAAAGCAAACCCTCGAGGAGAATCAACCCAACTCCTGTAAGTGCCGAGCGCCCCCTCTCCAAACCAAAGATGTGCTTCACTTCCACACCTGTCAGTAAGTCTCCAGCTGCTCGCTTTTCATCTGCATCAAGCCTTGAAGCCTTTGCTGCTGTCCAGGAAGGAAGCCTTAAGCCTGTGATAAGCAACAGCCTTCAAGAGGAGAGGGAGATGCTGAAGAAAGAACGGTACGGTCTGAGCAGCAATCAGTCCTCCTCTTGATTTGTAATTCTCTTGTCTTCAGGTGGTACCAGTATCAGGAACTAGATGATCCTCAAGGGCCCTTCCAACCCAAACCATCCTATGATATGAAATGACCAGAATAATATCCAAAACGTATTTGTGTCCTTAAACTATTATTTGCCTAAACCCAAGCATGACTGTGGTATCAGACTAGTATATTAATGCAGCTAGCTCATGTTTGTCATTTTAGAGGTGTGCTGACTCTGACAGTGACCCTGACTTTATCTTCAGAATTTTGGTCAGTCCTTACTGCCTCTTCATGGGCTTGCAGGCATGGCCATCTCCTGTGCAGTTTTCCTTAAGAGTGTACAGGTGTAGCAAGTGGGTTTGACCCAGTGTAATTAGGCAGTGTGCAAAGACTGCTTCTGTGATGGAAGGCATAGTCTGGTTTGAAGAAAATGAGTTAAAGATGCAAATGAGGGGAAAGTGGTCATGATTTTGCAAGCCAGGCAGACTAACACAAGCTCACAGTCACAGAAAATAGCATGTGAATAGTGTGTCTGTTTGAAAGTCACTACTGCAGTTACTTATTGAAAATTATGTGTGCTGAGATATGAGGTGAATTACAGCTTCTAATACTGTCTCTGCTGTTCTGTTACTGTGTGACTTTCATCCTCTGTAAGCTTACATCACTTAATCTGCATTAATACAATGTTAATGAGCATTGATACTTCATGAAAAAAGCCACAGCACAGTAGTAGAGAGACTTGCTTCTAATTGCAGTCAGAACTGTTGGTGTTCTTTGTAGGTTTTATTCCTGGGGAAACTCCTCAGGACATGTGAGTGGAACTCTTTTCCTGCTGAGCCTTGCAGTTCACTTAGTGGGACCAGAACTGACTGAACCAAACCCAGCAGTGTCATGAGTGCCTGTAATAGAACTGCACAGGATTCAAGCTTTGCCTCTGTTCTGTGAAGCACCTACTTCAGTCTGAATTCTACCTGAAATGTCCTACTAATTGTGTAAAGTTAGTGAAATAGCAGTGTGTGGGTTGGATCTTGCCTGTGAGGTCATCTCATCTGACCCATCATGCCTGAAATGGGCAGTGCTTGATGCTCAGTTCTGGGATCTGTGTTGTGTCCTCAGGAGGGTTGAAGTGAGGTACAAAAATGATGCAGCCCCCAGCCAATTGGGGGGTCACCAAAAGCAGAGACTAATTACATTATTGGAGTCACCTCAGTGGGTTTACAAAGCATTTAATAAATAACTTTCTTCAGTTCTGTCAGTTGGGTGCTTGTGTTCATTGCAAGGGAGATGTTATTAACATTTCTACTCCCATTTTGGGACTAATGTGTTCTTCACTGCAACAGTTTCACTAGAAACAGACCAATGGAAAAAGTTCTTTGCTGCAGTTAAAAACGTGTCTGTCTTCCCCACAGCCTTGAAAGTGACTTTTAAAGATTTAACTTTTGAGACAATATGATAAGAGGTGATGTGGTGTTCCAGGTGTGGATTCCACTGGGGTCTTTAACAATCATTTAATGCTGCTGTTACTGGCTTTTTTCATGCTTTTCATGTGTCTTACGTATGCCTCTCTGCTGCTGCATTTTGGATCATCCCTGTAGGTATATTTTATTGCAATATCTATGTGTTTAGCTGTGTGATCATTGTTGATTTAGAATCCAGCAATTAAAGTAGTTCATGCCCTCTTGTCATTTAACTTGCCAGTATGGAATTTCATCATTGTAGCATTGACTTTCCACTTGGTATTGGATCTTCTCAGGGTGTTGTTAACTTACCTTCAGATATGTTTGTATGGATGAGAATCTTCCACAGATTTTGTAAAGTGTCTGGCTGTCAGAAATTGTACAAGGAGAAGTTTTGGGGTTTTTTTAGGTCATTCTATAACAAATTCCATGTCCTTAACCTACCAGTTTAGATGAAAACCAGTAACATAGGCTAGTTAAATAATGAGGGTTGGACTCAGTGATCACCAGAGATCCCTTCCAGCCCTTACCATTGTATGAGTTTGGCTCAGTGCCACACTATTTTAGCAGAGTTGGAATCAGAGTATGATTCTTTGGAGTCTTTTGACTGTTAGTGTCAAGATCCTTTCTCACTAAGGGAAAGATGAGTTTAATTACTACCATGCTAAAAGCAGCTTTAGACAGTGGAAATGGCATGGCCAGTAATTGCAGGAATTCCTAGAGTGCAAGCGAAAGACCTGACCTGGGATGCATTAGGAGAAGTGTGGCCAGCAGGTCAAGAGAGGTTCTCCTCCCCCTCTACTCTGCACTGGTGAGACCCCACCTCGAGTACTGTGTCCAGTTTTGGACACCCCAGTTCAGAAAAGACAGAGATGTGCTGGAGAGAGTCCAACGCAGGGCACCAAGATGATTAGGGCAGTGGAGCATCTGGCAGGGGGGTTGGACTAGATGATCTTCTAGGTCCCTTCCAACCCCTAATACCTGTGAATTTGTGAATCTATCATCTTCAGTCACATGATACGTTGCCTCTCTTGAATTTCAGATGCAAATTGCTGCACCAGGCATCTTCTCCTGCTGGGATATCTCTTGATCCTGGTACTCCCCCTAAGCCTAGCTACGCTCGCAGTGCTAGCCTTCCTGCCGACAGCCATCTGGTCACCTGTGCAAATCCTGCTAAGGTTTCTTGCAAGAAGCAGTTGGAGTGTCTGGCCCAGCTCTACTCATCGTGTATAGCAGGTGAAGACCCAGAGGATGTGAGACTGACCTGTCTTTGAGCTTTGGACTTGCACATGTGTTGTGAGAGGGAGGTAGATGTGAAGTGAAAGTAGTGGGACGGTTACAGTGTGCAAATAATTGGAAAAATAAACTAAGCCACCCTAGTTATTATAATACATGGATGCTAGGTAGAAGTTCAGGGAAGGAGGTGAACCTGATGCAGATATCTCTTTCCAGTAATTCCCATATTGATTTACACTGTGGCTGTATGTGGGGAGGGAATTTTTTGCTGACTGCCTAGGTGCCTATCTTTTTTTTACCTTCATTTATTAAAGGTGGTCTATGCTGTACATCCACCTTTAGTATCTAATTTCCTTTCTTCCAGAAAACCTGGTACCAAATATTTTTCTGGAGCTCTTTTTTGTTCTGCAGCTGTTGACATCTAAAGGCACTTCTACTGCAGAAGATGGGGATAGTGACCTTGAAACCAATGAAAGCAGTAATGGTAAGCAATAATTTTGAGGGGAAAAATAATACTTCCAAGGAATGATAATGTGATATAGAGTAGTTGCCTTTAGCTTGGACAGTTAAATTCCACGAAAGCACTTTATTACCACTGTAGGACTCATCTGAGATGCTGGCAAAAGTCTTGCATGTATGGGAAGTGCTTCCACAATGAGAGCAAGATTGCTAGATACTGTTTGAATCTAGTTTTCTGCAATCGTGTGAGATCTGCTGGGGCTAGTTGCTAACACTGATTTCCAGGGAGAAGGATGGATATTCTAAAATCTCCATCATTAGTCCTTGCAACTCAAGTGTAGTTGATCTACTATGTGCTTCTTAAATTTAAAGTTGGGTTATGAGTGCACAGGATCCATCCATATAGAGGCGTAATGGTTGCTTTTGCTTTTTGGCAAATTCAGTCTTAGCTTGATGCAGTTATCACTGATATGGATATAAAAAAAACCCCAAACAAACAAAAGAATGGCTTTAAGATAAGATACACACCCCCTTCCATCTAGATGTCCCAGTTTGAATTACCTTTGTTTTTCCACTCACTGATTCTTAGGGCTAAGATTAAGAACACTCGAGGTTTTTGATTTACAGATTAGAAATCTCCAGCTGTGGGAACAACAGCCATGACTGGTTGTGGTTGGTCTGCATTTTGTCCAGGATCTGTTTATTGTTGGCCAGAACTTTGAGAAGGAATCCTTTCTTTACCATATAGCATTAAACAATCCAATTGCCTTTGCTACATGAAGGAAAGGGATGGGAGTTTTCTCTATTCAGGTGAATGGGGAAGTCTGGAAATTGTATACTGGTCTGGAAGGATATTTTTGCACATGGTAGTTCCTGCTTTCCTGGAGAGCTAATTGTTGGTCTTTTTGTTTATAAATGGTGGTAAGTGCTGTTGTCTCATGTTTCTTCTCTTTTCCCTTAGATGTGTCAGGGAGACAGCATTTCCGAAGCATGCACAATTGTGTTTATTTTGCAGTTCAAGTCTTGGATTATCAATATGAGTGAGTTGAATAATTATTTTTTTTCCTCTGCTTGTGTATGCAGATACGTGTGAGCTTAAGCAAATGTACTTGGATTTTAAAGCTTTACCACTTACAGTCACAGATTTGTTAATTTTCCCTCAAAACATACAATTTCACCTGGATTTGTCTGTCTGTGAGTTTTCCATGCACTGATCTGCCTGCTGACCTTCAGTGTCATTAAGAATGATTGGTCAAGTCATGAGATGGGCTCAATAAAACATGACCCTACAGATGCCAGTTGGATTTCACACAGGGTGCCTCAGGCTTAGAGTTCTTGACTTGCTAGCCTCATGAAAAATGAGCATAAGCATTTCTTTAGGTCTGATGATGTGCTGTTTATGTTTGTCTGTCTGGGGCTTGTCTGTTTTGTCTTGGCAGAATCATATCCCACTTAGAAAAGGGGATGCTGAAGCTTTTGGCTGAAAATGAACGGATTGCATCTTTTTCTCCCACCTTGCACGAGAGGCTCAGGCAGGCTTATGAAAGCAGCACAGCCAAGGTAAAAACTGGCAGACCTCAACTCACCTTATTCCAGACCCTTGTGTTGTGGCTCTTTTATTTGCCATGGCTTTGATGTTAAACCTCATTCCTTGTGCTTTGACTGTCTTGTCATGTCATCTTTGGCAAATGTTTAAAAGCTACTTTTTTCTTCTGGTCAGTGGGTGAGTAAATTGCTAGGTCCAGTGATGGTTAGCTGTGAATTGGTGCTGGCACTAGCAAGCACAGTGCTACTTGCACAAGGCTATTTGCACTGTGTTCCAGGCCCTGACCTTGACCAACAACTTTGACAGTGTCATGTTTTGCTTTTCAGATTCTCAACTAATAAACACATATCTCAGAAGAATGATTGGTTAGATGCAATATCTGAATGTAATTTGGAAGAAGCAGCTGTGTTTCATAGCTGCAAACTCCTTTTAGGCAAATGAAACTTCAGAGGAGACAATGCAGTCTGTGAAAACTGTCTTCCTGATCTAATCATCTGGGTTAGGCAACTAAAGTTGGATGATAGGAATACTTTCCTTAATGGCTTTTGTATCTTGTTTCATCCATCTTTATAAAGGAAAATTGCTCTTGGCAAAGGAAGTGCTGTGTACTTTCTGAGACTAGGGCATGTCCATAGCTGAGCTTTTTAGTTAAATAAAGATACCTTGTTACTTGGAAGACACAGCTTTTTACATAGGAGAATAATAATAATACAAGAATTGTCAGCCACTATCCTGCATTCTCTGGAGCCCTGTTTTGAAGATGCACTTTGGCTGTTTGCAGATTATTCTTTCTGTGCTCTATCAACACTGGTTGCAAGTTGTTCTGCAGAGATTTCTTAGAGAGATAAGATGCTTCCACAGATAATGTTGAGCGATTCTGCCTCTTTTCCCTCAGATTGTTGGATAAATTAGAGACTTATGGTAGTCTGATGTCTGCCTTTATATTTTTAACAGGTGTCTCTCCTGCTGCCATGCTCTGTACAGTCTGTTTCCTTCCAGCCAGAAACAGACAATCGTTCTAACTTTCCCAGTGACAGAGCATTTCACATATTTAAGAAACAGAGGTGAGTTTATTCTACTGTTACTGTGTGACTCACAGGGTATAATCTTTCCATGACTTAAGCATGCTGTAGAAAAGTAAGGTTTTCATTTTAATTTAAAAAAAAATTGTCTTGATTCACAGGGATATATTTTATGAACTGCTGCGTGAATGGGAGGATAACCATGAAAAAAGTGGCTGGGACTTTGAAAGAGTTCTGGGCAACAAGATCAGGTAGGAGTCTTGTGCAACTTCAGCTGGCTCTTTAGTGTAGCTGAATTGATGGTGTAGCATCATTCAGCATCCTCAGTGCTCCCTAATGGTCTTCTGCACTAATCTGTAGGGAGCTGTGCTTCTTGGAAGGGTCTGTCCAATATAAACTTGCTTCTATATTTTAAAGTATCAACTGTTACCTTAAAAAACAACAGGCCTAAGTGGCTTAAGAGCTTAATATGATCAGTCTTGGTGTAGCTCTTTTCTTATTCATAATCACAGAAAAAGACTCACAACCAGTATGTTGTGGTCTGAACTCTGTAATTTTATACACTTTTGTGCATTTCATGTTTCCAGGGCCCCACTCCTCTTAAGTGTGGACAAGAGTGTTAAATGTTCAGAAGCTCTTCTGATTATTTTAGGGGGTGTATTGGTTCCAAATCAAAGACATGTAGGGCTCTTCCTATGGAAAACAAACCATTTTATTCATTTATTGCTTTATCAAAATAGAGAATATTTAAAGAAACTATTATGGTTTTGAAAGCAATTACCATGTGGGTTTCTGTGTTAGTCATAGCCACCAGCTTACTCAAGTTGCATGTATGAAGGTGACCTTTCACCACAGGATCAAAACAAGGCTGAGATTTAAACAGAGACATTTTCCTTCTCATTGGGCATCAAAAGTACTGCTGTTGCTGTTTTCTTACTTGTAGATGTGTGAACTCTCAATACACTGCTCTGCACAGGGGAGAGTGGGAGCTGAATGGGTTAATTTTCTTCCTAAATAACAGCATTATTGCAGAAATGGAAGAGTCTTTTTACCTCTAGAGTTGTGTTTGCTCTGCAGGTGCTCATATTTGTTTCCATGGTCAGCAGGTGGAGCTCAGTGCTTGGGTGACCTGGTTATAAACATGTTGCTTTTTGCAGTGGCCTTTGGAAATCACTTTCTCAGAAGAAGTTATTTTATGCTTTTGATATAGTTTGAAGTGAGAACACCACAGAGATCCAGTCATCATTTTGTGCTGTTTTCCTTCCCAGGGCCATGATGGCTCACCTGTCTGCAACCTGCAACCACAGTCATTTTGCCAGGCTTTTTCAGAAGCAGCTTATCCAGGTAAATGACTTGTTTGTTAATGAAGATGTTCATCAATACCCATCATCCTTCTTCAGCCTGAGAAAACAAACTGTGCCTTGTAAGTTTCTTTGAGATTTTCCAATTGAGACCTTTTTGGGAGAGCCAGCTTTTCAGGACAAGAATTTCTTTCCTTTTCCAGAAATACAAATTACTGCTAAGTTACTGATGCATTCTGTAAATCAGAGATAAGGCACAATAAGCATGTCATGAGCTGTAAATTTCAGAACAGTTACAATTTTTAGAAATTTTGAGGATGTATTTTGACATGTATCAAATGCAGATGTTCCCAGTTACGTTCAGTAGCAATAGGAGTAAAAAGGGTCTCTGGTTCTCCCCCCATATCCACATGCAGCCTGCTAGGTGTGCCTCCAGATATGAGGCAGATGTATAGGATTGGAATTCCATGTCTCAAGATCTCTAGGGTGTTTATGTCCAAAGTGGGTGGCATGTTTGGGCACGAGGAAGATATCTTCTTTAAGGGCAGCTGCCTGAAAAGGCCATGCTTGTGAGGAAGGGGGATCATGTCAAGTGAGAGATTAAGTGAAATGATGTTTTATGACCTATTTTCCATCTCATGACTCTCTCTGTCTCCTGAAGATGTGTAAAGGTCCCATTGGTGGTGGTGCAAGCTGGGGAGACACTCCAGACCAGGATGTCCTTAATATGCTGGGTTCTGATAATCTGAACCGCCTGAAGAGGCTGCAGGAAAGATTTGTTGTTCCTCAGAGCATCAGAGGACCTTGTCCACCCCCTTCATTCCCAGGGTGCCAGCAGTTCTTCAGGGACTTCATCCTCAGTGCAGGAAGGTTAGCTGCCTGTGGCTTCTGACACCTTCATGATGGGGGCGAGTGGAGAGCACCAGCATGTTGCTCTTGCTGTGGGGAGTTGTCCAGAGAGCCTGGGCTTGCTGTAGCCTAGGCTGAGAAGATCAGAAATGCTTTTAAGATTAATAATGCCATAGTTAGTGTTCTTGGCCTGCACATGTGGTGAGTGTGGTGATAAGCAGGTTCTGCCTGGAGTATATAGTGTGTTTGTGTGACACTGTGCTATGTTAGGATAGACTACATGGTAATAATTCTCCTATAAAACTGCAGTGTTGTCACAGGCCAGCAGCATTTCCAGTGCCAAAGTGTGCAGTGCTGCCTAGCAAGGGCACTGCACTGGACAAGAGTTTCTTGTATGGTGGAACCTATGGAGTTGCATAATGAAGCCAGGTTCCTGAGTTTGAATGGAAAAGAAAGGGATCAGCCAGTACTAGTCTTGTCTGTCAGTCTATACATTGGATGTCTGCTGATGCCTGATACAATTCATGAGACAAGCTTGACTTTTGCAGTGTGTTAGTTGAGGTTTTACTGCTGTTTTCAGCCCAGTCTGACTCATCATCTTTTGCTGAAGTTACCAGTTCAACCAGCACCTGATGGATAGTCTGTGCCTGAAGATACTCGAACTGAATGGCCTTACTCTGGTGGAGCATGAGCACAGTGATGGGGAAGCAGATATGGATGAACAGGTAAGATTGTGGTTTTTTGAAAATATATCTGGCAGGAATTTCCCTGAGCTATCCCAGTACCCAAAGAATTACTGTCTTGATTGTGACTCTCACCGACTCCCAAGTTGTTAATATGAAAACGTGATGTAGGATCTGCTTGGTTTAGAAAGCTCTTGAATTAATAATTTCTTCTCACTGTGGAAGCAGAAGCAATTAAGCTGGATAAATATGTATTTTGGAAACCTCTAATAAAAATCAGTGATGAATCTCTGTGCTCCTTTTACATGAAAGGAAGTTTAGTGTAGGTAGTTGCTTTGCCAGTTTAGGGTAGCATTGCCCCAGCTTGCTATTTTTATTTTTTATTTATATATATATATTTTAAATTAATTATTTTTATTATTTTTTAATTATTTTTTTTAATTTGTATTTCAGGATGAGAAGAAACGTTTCACTGTGGTCCTGTTAAGCCTACGACTCCTAGCCAAGTTCCTGGGGTTTCTTGTTTTCTTGCCATATCGCACCGTGGAGCAGCCAACTAGAGACTTGAGAGACTCTGCAGTTGCATTAAGAAACCAAGTAAGAAACCAAACACTTGTAAGAAATCTAACATTGCCTTTTGCTTGACAGGCAGGATTTCTAATCCAAGGAGGGGATTATGAGTAGTTATGCCCTTTCAAAGCAAGCCAGTGGCTCCTGGGATGATATTTTACTGTTCTATGCCCCTAGTGTATATTGTGGGATTGGGAATGAAGGAGAGTATGGGTAAGATAGAAAAGAAGGAGCATTGCATTGGAGAGCCATTTGGTCTTTTTTTGTGAGAATAACATTTCTGTTATTTCTTCTAATCTGGGTCTGTCATACCAGAACTCTGAGCTATCTAAGACTTAAATTTATAGTGTAAAATCCAGCTACCAGGAATGCTTGTGTTGGTTTCACTCCCATCTCCTAGTGGTGTGTCATGCTGAGTGCAAGGGGCAGGGGTTAGATCTTGACTGCACCCACATAGTCAGACTTATATAGCCTTCAGAAAGTCCTGGTGGGACCTCGTGATTGCCATGGTGTGATTTTTTCCCTCTGCTTGTGTGCTATGAAATGTTTTCAGTATCTGGAAGTCACCTCTTAATTCTACAGAAGGTGAAATCCTAGAAAGAAAAGTCAAGAAACAAAGGTTTTATTTTAGCATCAAAAGGTAGCTTTGAGCTCCTGCTTTAACTTTTGTTGTCTCTTAAGACCCTGCCTGTCCTGGATGTGTTGAAGCTCCTGAGGCAGTCGATTCGGGATCAGCGTTCTGTCCTCACTGTTCCCTGGGTTGTGGAGTTCCTTTCCCTCGTGGATCACATTGCCCCCTTCCTTGATTACTACAAGAAAGTGTTTTGTCTCTTGCTGCAGGTATACAGGTAAGAACCTGGGAAATTATATTTGTTAAGAATTTTTCTGTGAAGGTTTGCTGACTTAGTTGAGGTGCCTGGTGTTTGAGAATGCATCATGATTCTCCTAGGTTGAGATTCTTATTAAAATACTTAATTTTTTTAGTGCAAATTAGAAGCATTTTTTGTCTTATACTGCAAAAGGAGCACATGCTAAACTTGGAGATTAATATTTTATTTAAATATGTGGCTTTTCACTAAATAAACAAAATTCTTTAAATCCCTGTTCACTCCTACATCTGCAGCTGTGAATTTTAAACCTTGAATTTGAACCTTGAACCTACAAGGTCTCCCATGTAATGTAATTAAGGTCTCCAATGTAATGGTCTAGTTTTCTTTCCTATATACATCAGAAAATTTTGAAGCACCTCTTAAACACTAACTTTTCTAGTGTAAACTTAATCCAGTATGGTATTCAGATGCATATGTGCAGATAAGTAGGGCTTGCTCTCCACTCTTTAGGCAGATAAATAAAGAATATGTCTATGGCAACAGTATAATTAGAAAGGAGTGGTTTGGGATTTATTTTCCTTATGAAAATTGAACTACTGAAATCTAACACACTCTTCCTTCTTTTGCTGAATGGCAGGTTAATGGTCCTTTTTGAAGACAATGAGATGAGTTATCTGAACAAGCTGCTGATCCTTGCAGTTCTGGGTTGGCTTTTTCAGGTACAGTCTCCTGTGTGTACACAGCTCTTCCCTGAAGAAAAAGCAGGACACAGAAGTCAGAAAATAGTATTTAAATGAGATAAAACATTGCAAAACAATGTTGTTTTGCTGACTGTATTACACTAGTGTCAGGTTTAAAGAATCCTCTGTATTCTAATGGAGAACTATTTTCCTTTAGTGGAATTGTGTGAATCAGCTTTTTTCCAGTAGGAATTCCAGTTGCTGCTGAAACACTTTCTGCATCCTTGTTAAGCAAATTGAGAGCTGATTCCTGTTAGAACTGGAAGCTCTTGTCACAAAGACGGAGTGCAAACTGGCAGCCTTGAGTTACTGAGGAATTTTTGCCTACTAAAGGGATGATATGTGATGAACTTCTAAAATCCTTTTGTGCCTCCAGCTGGAAGCAAGGTTACTGCTCAGCAGGAAACATGGAAAGGTTAAAGCTATGGTAAAGGGCAAGGAAGAAGGTGACTTATGTTACTGCAGTCAAACTAAATCTTTCATTGCATGGAGTGGCTCTCCTTAGGCCAGAGAGGGTCTTTAGTGACAGTGTTTTTCTGTGGGTGGCAGGTTGGTGAGATTTTACTGTCTGCTCTGTCAGAAGTGGTGTAAGTTACTGACTTGTTTGGGTTATAACTGCTGGGATTTCTGTTTCAGGTTCCATCAGTCCCCGAAGAGTTGTTTTTTACCACTGATGTTAGGGAGGAGGGCTTGATGATGGATAAATTGTCATCTGCTCAGGCTTTGGTAAGTTAGTGCACTAGCATCTCCTACCACTCCTCTCAGGAGTTTTAAGATGTTATCAGAAACATGGCTTCAGTGCAGCTGCTTTGGGCATATACAGGCCAATGAATGGGATGCTCCAGTTTGTCCAAGTGCCTCATTTGCACATGGGTTTGTAAATTGTGAGCTACAACTCTGGGGCTTTTGTCAGGTGGGAGCCTTCTTACCTGCTGCAATCCTTGCAGAATAGGTGCCAGCTTCTGCTGGAGGAGCAGATGCTGTTTTCATATTCACTGATTATTGCAGTGCAAGGTGGGCTGATAGAACTGTAGCTCTTACCAGAAAGAGGTAATAGGAGTGAAGTCAGCAGAAACAAGATGGGACTCTAAGAATAAGATTGCTGGCTTTGGAGTCATATCTTTTTCCAAATGATAAAGGGCAGCTGAACTGAAAATAGTATGAGCAAGCAGAAAAAAAAGTGTGTCTATGGCATGTGTGATATTTGAGAAGACTCCCAGACATGCAAGAGAATGCATACTATTGCTTGGAAAATAAGCAGTATGTGCAGTATGTTTGTTGAGATGTGTGTGTATCTTATTCTCATTACAAAATTCTGTTCTGCACTATCTTTTCAGTGGCAGAAGACACAGTGATCAGCTTTTTTTTTCTTTTTTTTCTTTTTTTTTCTTTTTTTCCCCAAGTGAGTGTAATACACCCTGCCCACAGGGGTGGCATCTGAAATTGCTTTTCCTCACATGCCTCTGGCTGCACTGTGCAGTACTGGGGTGCCTTTACTCCACAGTGTGGTGTTCCAGTGGGGTCAGGGTGAAGACTCCTGTGGAGGTGTAATATAAAGCAGATGTGCCTCATTTGTTTTCTTCCTTGGGCAGGTTGTTTCTTTCCTGCTGTGTCCTTTCAGCATTTCCTCCCTTTTCTCACCAGGATTCTGTGCCCTTGGTGGATCAGCAGTTACTTTATACCTGCTGTCCCTATCTTGGTGAGTATTCATATTTGCTATATATTTCTTATTTTTATTTATATTTGTCCTTTGGTACTGTGACTCCTCACATCATCTTTCTTACCCACTCCTGGTAATGTCAGGTGTCAGTTTTGTGTGAGTCAGCCTTGCTTAAAAAGCTGTATTGCAGAAGCTCCTGCAGCTGTGAACAGTGGCTGGTGAAGCAGGGGGTGGGGGGAGGCCACAGTCAGGACAGCTGATCTAGAGCTTGAATATACAGGAACAGGACAACTCACCCTTCACAAACTGGAAGGAAGCATTGTAAGGAGTAAGTTTACAACTTTTCCATCCTTGATATGGGGAGAGATGCTGTATGGTGAGGAATGCCTTGATCCTTGAGTGTATTTCTGCTGCTAGACAGGGGAAGAGTCCTTTTATGCCCTGGTGCTTTATCTGTTTTTTGCTTGAGATATTTTTCTTGGGATCTGACTGCCACTGGTGAAAACCCCTGCTGCAGGCAACAGAATTCCAGATGGTGAGCTGGTGCTCTGCTTCTTGGGACTAAGGTGATAGGAAAACTGTGTGTTAAACCTGCATCACAGAAGCTGCTAGGAGTTGAACATGTCTTCAGGGTTTTCCACTGATATTTTCTCCTGACCCTGTTGGAATTGTGTGCAGATTTGATTGCCTTCTGGTCCTTTTAGTCTTTACAGTTCCTGCTGGCTATGCTAAAAAGGGTTGCATAGAAATGACTGTTCCCTGATCCTTCTGAAGTCCTGTGTGTCAGGGAGCTATCTGAAAGCCTCTGTTTTTCTCTTCAGAGCCTTGCCTGCCAGTTAAATGGCTGGGCTGCCTCTCTGCTTTTCTGAAACTTCAGCTTTCACAGCAGCTGAGAGAATCTGCTCTGGAAACAGGACTGACAATGTGAAAGTCTCTCTTGAGTTTTGATTTGCTCCCTTGCTTATGGAGGTCATGACTGCTTTTGTGTTCTTTTCTGTGCAGGTGAGCTGAGGAAACTCCTTGCCTCTTTTGTGGCTGGTAGTGGAGCAAAAAATGGTGGCTTCATAAGGAAAATCACTCCCACAGCTGCAGAGTCCTTGGCACCCAAGGCTGCCATCACACAGAGGAAACTGCAGGTATTG
Source organism: Ceyx cyanopectus (assembly GCA_013401355.1). NCBI lineage: Eukaryota > Metazoa > Chordata > Aves > Coraciiformes > Alcedinidae > Ceyx > Ceyx cyanopectus. The sequence goes on from VYZU01005060.1 coordinate 61,625, forward strand.
AAATAAGGGAGTCACAAGGGGAAGCAGGGCAGCAGAAAGTGCTTCTGTGAGAGTAGGGTGTGTAGGGGTATCCTAATGCCAGGGAAAGGGAGGGCCCAGGCAGCACAGAACACTGCTGAACAGTCCAGTCACCTTACAGTGTATCCTTCTGTTATGTCCACAGGATACCACGTGAGTGTTGAAATCCAGATAACTGCAGTAAACATTCTTGCAGTTAGAACAACTAGCCCATTTCCCTGTCTGCCTTCTCTTTAACTTAAAATGTTTTCTCATACTCTGCTTTGGTTGGATTGTAGCCATGCTTTCCACCAAAAGAACTGTAGGAACCTACAGCATTACTAGCCAGTAATTATGAGAGGATTGTTTTTTTCCAAAATCAAACCCTGTGTGGTGATTCTCAACTAGTAGGTGCTGTCAGAACTCTGCCATTCTTCCCTTTACTTCCCTTTAAACCCAGAGAATGAACTTTGGGTTAAATGTCTATAAGGAAATAGAGAGGGTGCTGAATGCTGCAGTCACAGAAAGTTATAGTGCAGGCCAATGCATGCCTTGTAGCACAGTTCCAGATGGTAGCTTCTGCCATTCCTGTGCTGAAGAGAGGAGGATCTGGGTTAAGTGCTCTAATAATTGTAGCATTTGTCTCTTGAACAGGTAGAGTTGGAGCAGGCCTTCTTCCACAACCAGCCTCCCTCCCTACGGAGAACTGTTGAATTTGTGGCAGAGAGGGTGGGATCCAACTGTGTTAAACACATCAAGTGGGTGCTGATGATCTTTTCTGTGACTTAAAAAGTAACTTTACACTAATGAAACAGAGTTGATCCTTGAAAAATGTGTGTCTGGGTGGAAGAAAAGTGTTCCTTAAAGTATGCTGTATAACAGAACACCAAGGCTATACAAGGGTATGACAATGTGGTCCAGCAATATCTTATTGCCATCACAGAGAATAATTTGTGAAAGGATGCAAAAAGGAGAGTTATATAGAAAAGACATGTATAATCATAAATCTTTGTTAAAGCCTGAAGGCTTTTAACTCTCAAGTCAATATTGTTCAGATATCTCGATTGCTGCATTCTTCCTTACAAAACAAACAAGGAGATGGTACATTGTTAAACACAGTGTGATTAATTCTTTTTTAGCAGAGTGGTTTCACAGACAGGTAGGAGTTGGAAGGGACCTCTGAAGATATAGTCCCACCCTCCTGCCAAAGCAGGGTCACCAAGAGCAGGTTGCTCAGGACTGCATCCAGGTGGGTTTTGAAAGTCTCTAGAGGAGGAGACTCCACAACCTCCCGGGGCAGCCAGTTCCAGGGTTGCATCACCCTCACAGTAAAGAAGTTTTTCCCTATGTGTTTGAATTGCTTATCTCCCTAAATCAGGGAGAGCAGCTGGTTACAGTTGGTGTGCTCTGTTCCTTGTCTTGATTTCAATTTGCATGATTGTTCTTTGGGGTTTTTTTGCAGAGCTACCCTGGTGGCAGAGTTGGTTCAAAAGGCTGAAGTCATGCTGCAGGATAAAGTGAAGGAGGAAGCTGCTNTTTGGTTGGATTGTAGCCATGCTTTCCACCAAAAGAACTGTAGGAACCTACAGCATTACTAGCCAGTAATTATGAGAGGATTGTTTTTTTCCAAAATCAAACCCTGTGTGGTGATTCTCAACTAGTAGGTGCTGTCAGAACTCTGCCATTCTTCCCTTTACTTCCCTTTAAACCCAGAGAATGAACTTTGGGTTAAATGTCTATAAGGAAATAGAGAGGGTGCTGAATGCTGCAGTCACAGAAAGTTATAGTGCAGGCCAATGCATGCCTTGTAGCACAGTTCCAGATGGTAGCTTCTGCCATTCCTGTGCTGAAGAGAGGAGGATCTGGGTTAAGTGCTCTAATAATTGTAGCATTTGTCTCTTGAACAGGTAGAGTTGGAGCAGGCCTTCTTCCACAACCAGCCTCCCTCCCTACGGAGAACTGTTGAATTTGTGGCAGAGAGGGTGGGATCCAACTGTGTTAAACACATCAAGTGGGTGCTGATGATCTTTTCTGTGACTTAAAAAGTAACTTTACACTAATGAAACAGAGTTGATCCTTGAAAAATGTGTGTCTGGGTGGAAGAAAAGTGTTCCTTAAAGTATGCTGTATAACAGAACACCAAGGCTATACAAGGGTATGACAATGTGGTCCAGCAATATCTTATTGCCATCACAGAGAATAATTTGTGAAAGGATGCAAAAAGGAGAGTTATATAGAAAAGACATGTATAATCATAAATCTTTGTTAAAGCCTGAAGGCTTTTAACTCTCAAGTCAATATTGTTCAGATATCTCGATTGCTGCATTCTTCCTTACAAAACAAACAAGGAGATGGTACATTGTTAAACACAGTGTGATTAATTCTTTTTTAGCAGAGTGGTTTCACAGACAGGTAGGAGTTGGAAGGGACCTCTGAAGATATAGTCCCNAAGGAAAATCACTCCCACAGCTGCAGAGTCCTTGGCACCCAAGGCTGCCATCACACAGAGGAAACTGCAGGTATTGAAATAAGGGAGTCACAAGGGGAAGCAGGGCAGCAGAAAGTGCTTCTGTGAGAGTAGGGTGTGTAGGGGTATCCTAATGCCAGGGAAAGGGAGGGCCCAGGCAGCACAGAACACTGCTGAACAGTCCAGTCACCTTACAGTGTATCCTTCTGTTATGTCCACAGGATACCACGTGAGTGTTGAAATCCAGATAACTGCAGTAAACATTCTTGCAGTTAGAACAACTAGCCCATTTCCCTGTCTGCCTTCTCTTTAACTTAAAATGTTTTCTCATACTCTGCTTTGGTTGGATTGTAGCCATGCTTTCCACCAAAAGAACTGTAGGAACCTACAGCATTACTAGCCAGTAATTATGAGAGGATTGTTTTTTTCCAAAATCAAACCCTGTGTGGTGATTCTCAACTAGTAGGTGCTGTCAGAACTCTGCCATTCTTCCCTTTACTTCCCTTTAAACCCAGAGAATGAACTTTGGGTTAAATGTCTATAAGGAAATAGAGAGGGTGCTGAATGCTGCAGTCACAGAAAGTTATAGTGCAGGCCAATGCATGCCTTGTAGCACAGTTCCAGATGGTAGCTTCTGCCATTCCTGTGCTGAAGAGAGGAGGATCTGGGTTAAGTGCTCTAATAATTGTAGCATTTGTCTCTTGAACAGGTAGAGTTGGAGCAGGCCTTCTTCCACAACCAGCCTCCCTCCCTACGGAGAACTGTTGAATTTGTGGCAGAGAGGGTGGGATCCAACTGTGTTAAACACATCAAGTGGGTGCTGATGATCTTTTCTGTGACTTAAAAAGTAACTTTACACTAATGAAACAGAGTTGATCCTTGAAAAATGTGTGTCTGGGTGGAAGAAAAGTGTTCCTTAAAGTATGCTGTATAACAGAACACCAAGGCTATACAAGGGTATGACAATGTGGTCCAGCAATATCTTATTGCCATCACAGAGAATAATTTGTGAAAGGATGCAAAAAGGAGAGTTATATAGAAAAGACATGTATAATCATAAATCTTTGTTAAAGCCTGAAGGCTTTTAACTCTCAAGTCAATATTGTTCAGATATCTCGATTGCTGCATTCTTCCTTACAAAACAAACAAGGAGATGGTACATTGTTAAACACAGTGTGATTAATTCTTTTTTAGCAGAGTGGTTTCACAGACAGGTAGGAGTTGGAAGGGACCTCTGAAGATATAGTCCCACCCTCCTGCCAAAGCAGGGTCACCAAGAGCAGGTTGCTCAGGACTGCATCCAGGTGGGTTTTGAAAGTCTCTAGAGGAGGAGACTCCACAACCTCCCGGGGCAGCCAGTTCCAGGGTTGCATCACCCTCACAGTAAAGAAGTTTTTCCCTATGTGTTTGAATTGCTTATCTCCCTAAATCAGGGAGAGCAGCTGGTTACAGTTGGTGTGCTCTGTTCCTTGTCTTGATTTCAATTTGCATGATTGTTCTTTGGGGTTTTTTTGCAGAGCTACCCTGGTGGCAGAGTTGGTTCAAAAGGCTGAAGTCATGCTGCAGGATAAAGTGAAGGAGGAAGCTGCTAATCATGACAAGCTGCTAGAGGAGGTGTGCACTCATCTGTATGAGGAAGGGGCCCAGGCACTCGTCAAAGGCAGAGAGTAAGGAGGAAAAGTTATTTAAACTTGTGCCTTCCCTTCTCTTCTTACTGTGGAATCTCTGAGCCTGTCCCAGTCAGGCTGCTGATTATAAACCCTGACCTCTGCTCTTCTTAAGGTAAATGCTGCACCTCCTGCCAGTTAATGTCATATTTCTAGGAAGGAATAAAGGTGCTGTGTGTCTGTCTGCATCCAGCTCCAAAGAAGCACCCACTGCAGCTACCATGTTTCTCCTGTTTGGAAAATGGAGTGTGGCAGCTTGGTGGCTTGTTGTAGCTCTTTGCTTCTCTGGTTATTTCACTCTGACTTATTTCACTGCAGTCTTCCAGCTAGTTTTGACTGTGTGAAAGTTACTACAGTAATCAACCTCTGCATGTTGTCCAAGAACTTTGACTAATCCCGTGGCATGTTTTCTTTTTATTGCAGATTTTGCAAAAAGAAAGGCCCCGAGGCAGTAAGGGTGTTGCTGCCAGAAGAAACCTCTTCAGCAGTATGTATTTTCACTAAAATTTACTAAAGGCCTTGAATTGAAATCTGGACCATTACCATTTTTCCAGTGCTGCTTCATTTACCCTTTAATAGTATAGGATAATGGAATCAGTTGATGCCCTCATGTGAATACTGACAGTTAAAGGAGGGTCACTCTGCCAGTCTGCCTTGGCCATTCTGGCTGTAGTGCTCCTCTGGCCAATAGTGAACTGTTGAGACTAGAATGGTTTATAAATGGCATTAACAGTGCAAGGGTGATGCTTTTGTTTTAGTAACAACTTACCAAGAGCTGATGGGGTTTGTATGTGATTGATGAGGTTCCCACAGAGGGGGTGGTGCTCTATTTAAATGTTGCATGCCAAAATTAAGCTTTTTTTCCATCTAGACTTCCTTCTGATTTGTCACTGACTGTAGTGCCATGGCTGGTAGTAAATCTTCTATCCCTTGTTATCCTCCCTGTGAAGGTTTTAAGTAGTGCAGAAGACATTGCAGTGGAGCTGGCCACTGAGAAGGCCTGTGGCTGGCTTTCTGCCAACATTGCAGGTGAGTCTCCTTACCCTGAATTGGGCCTTCTAGCCTGTGTCTTGTACTCTCTTTCTGAGGTCAAGGGGTAGAATTTATTGCAGGGTTACAAAGTGCTTGGTCCCACACATAGGTTTTTTTTTTAGTGAGAAGGATGCAGTTGCTCTGTCCCTCCTTTTTTAGGAATAAGAGGGAATGATTTCTAGCTCCAAGAACCAGCTTCAGGATTTTTCAAGCTTGGCCCATGTAAGTGGTTTTTAGTTATGGAGGCTCGTGGTATGTAGAGAATGAATGCTGTGGAAAGTCTCTTCTGAACATGTCACCTAGGCTGCAGTTGTCCATGACACTTCTAACCCACGATACAGACAGCTGCTCTCCTGAGCAACATTATGGTCCCCATGTACAAAGTGATTCTAAAATCTTCTGTAAAAGAAAAACCCCTTGGAGTGGGTGTGTTTTCAGCAGGCTGAAGGCAGCTGTAGTCCTTCTACTCTGTAATATTGCTCTGGCAACTCCTCAGAAGCTCTGAAAACCTATTGTTTCGGGAGGTTGAGCCAAGAATCTGGGGAGGAACATCCAGCAGCAGGAGTTTATTGTTTTGGGTGCTGGTCAAAACTTATTTTGGTAGAAAACATATGGCATTCATGGGCACAATGGTTGATCTGGTATGATCATGCTGATTCAGCTTTCTCCTTTGGCCCTGCCTCCCAGCTTAGCTGCTGTGTTGATTAAACCCTGTGAGGTATCTTGGTGGAAAATGGGGTGAGTGGTACCTGGTGTTTATGGGTGACTGTAGTTTAATGCTGTAGGTTAACACACTCTCTCTACCTGTGGCTCTACCCATGAAATATAAAGGGAGCTCAGAGGGGGAGGTGTTTGAGGGTGTGAACTCTCTTCATTTGGCCCTCAGAACGAGGGGCTAACGAGGGTAGTGTTTGGAAACAGTTGCCTGCATCAATGGAGAGAGGAGCTGAAGTAGACAGGATTTGTTCCTTGGTCTTTGTAGCACTCATCAAAAGAGAAGTGAAGGCAACCTTCAACAGAATGCTGAAAGTCCCAGGGCTTTACTTGCCTGGTGAGGATGGTCTGGAGTTGAGAAGGGACTGCCCTTCAGGCTGTCAGCACTGTGCTCCATTTCCCTCCCAGATCATCAACGAGATTAAGGTACATGGTGGTCACTGCCTGGCTGCCCTAACTCCCTTCTTATTTTTCACAGTGGTGGGGTGGGGGTTGGTAGTTTGGTTGGTTTTTTTTTTTTGGTAAGGGGATGTTCTGGTTCTGAGGAACTGGCTGTGAGGAATGTTTGGAAAGCATGATGGAAAGGTCTCATGTTTTTTTCATCCCCCTGCTCACTGTGTGTAGATTGGCATTCTCTGCTCAAGACCATTTTCTCAAACAGGATTTCCAGTAGAATGGCAATGTCCTTGACTCTTCAATGGTCATTGTTCTGGTAAAAATCATGCAGTTATATAACCTGAGTAACCCATGAGGAAAAGTAGAATTCTAAAAATATTTTTTTACCATTATATATTCTGCCTATGTGTTTTTGCTGCTTCTTGTCTATTTGAACACTAATACTGGATCTCACTGACATCACATTTCCAGCAATAGTATAAGAAGGAGCACACACCATCCTTTAATGCTTTCTTGCTTGAGCTAAAATAAAAGGAGGAGGATGAGGTATGTGAGGAAACTGGGGAGCTGTTTCTGTAAACTGTTGCTTTGTTTTCTCTTTTTTTTTGGTACAGTAACTTGAGACAATGCTGTTAAGTTTTTCCTCTTTTTTTTTTCCCCCTCTTTTTTTTTTCCCTTTTTTTTAAAATCTTTTCTTTCCCCCCTGGACTTTCCAGTACTTCACAGGAGCTCTTACGGGGCAGTTAGCAACTGGCCGGGCACAGCCCGAGGGAACACCGGTGCTGGGGTGGTCAGCTCACCGTGGAGCCAAGGGTGGGCTGCACCTCACAAAGCCAAGCTCACTTGTTCACCCAGAGAGCAACAGCTCCCGGAGCCAGAGGAGCTGCAGAGCTGCTGGGAGCAGCCCCTCATCCTGACACCACCCTGCCCGGGACAGCAGCACCGAGGCAGGGCAGTGTTGCTGGGCGGGGTGCGTGGCACGAAACTGGCCGGCAGGACTCTGTGACCATCCTGGCCCAGCTGGGAGGAGGTGGCAGCAGGGCTGGGGCTTCTGGCCCTGAGTGTGTGCCCACCCGGGGAAGTGAGTGTCCTGGGAGGAGCACTGGCCCCACACACCCTGTCTCAGATGGTGAAATCTCCCTCTCCACATCACTGGAGATGCAATAAACTGCTGGGTGTCAGGATTTAACTCCTGGGCAAAGCAGGACTGGTGTTGCTACCCTCTGAAATGACTCACAGCCCTGTGGCAGCCTCGAGCCCAGACCTCTTCCAGGTGCTGATGTCTGCTAATATACTTTATAATAATATATTTATAATCTAATTACCGAAATAGGAACTGGAGTGAGAGCTTTTGTAAACTGGATACAAGTTATNCTGTTTTTTCCCCTCTTTTTGTTTTTTTTCCCCTCTTTTTGTTTTTTTTCCCCTCTTTTTGTTTTTTTTCCCCTCTTTTTGTTTTTTTTCCCCTCTTTTTTTATTTAATTTGTATTTCCTTCCTGGGTTTCTGATATTGGATGCTGAATTGCTGGTGATGGAAAATGCTACCACATAAAATTGGCTAAATTAATTTTCATACCATAACCCTGTTAGTGCTCTTCAGACTAGGTTTGTTTGGCTTGTTTTTTGACACTGAAGCTACCTTGCCAATGTAAGAGAACTCTGGATTTCTGTAGCACTTCTACCCTGAACTTGTTTCCTGCACCATCAGATTTATCTAGATCCCTCAGAGCCAGTTCCTTTTAAGAAGGATGAAGAGGTTGCTCTCATACTCTTGGAAGTGAAAACTATGATAGAAAATGAGATCTAGGGGAGGCTGTGAAAAGTTGAGCTTTAATCTGTTTCATAAAATGAGGAGGATACTAGCTTAATTTTATTTTTTTTATGAGGACTGTATGTGAACTGCACTGTTAGAAGTCCAAAGATCTCTTTGTGGAAGTGCAGGATACTAATAGGTGAATAACTGCTGTCTTTTTTTATCAAGGAAGTGCTCTGTGTTGCTGTGGGCCCACGGGATGAGGGTGAAGTTGTTGACCACATCTGGCTGGAGTGCTTGCTAGGAAGATTGAGTCAGACACTTCAATGCAGAAAGGTAGTAGTAGTAGTAAAAAAGCAACAGCAAAAGTAACAAAAAAACTCCACCAAACTTGGACTAATTTGAGCTTGCTTCATACCTATAAAATTCTTGGTTCATCTTGTCTAACAGTTGAGTTCAGTTGAATGTTTTTGGTCTGAAATCAACTATTACAAAGTTGCAATGCATTTTTTTTTCTACTGTGTAGTTACTTACAATTAGCTTTTATGGATCCCCTTATCCTGTATGATCTTGCCTTTCTGTCTTCAGTGGTCTCCTGATGACAGCTCTATGCTTCTTGCTGTAAATTGCCTGCTCTTCTCTTATATTTTTATCCCTTGTTTTGTCCTGTCTGAGAACAGAGATACAACCTATTTTTATGTTTTGCAGTTCATGTGTCCCACATCAGAACAACAGCTGGCAAAGTGCACGGTTGAGTTGGCTTCTTTGCTGGGTAAGTCAGCCATGATAAGCTATTTAAGACAGAAATCTGTTATTACACTTATCCTAAATCCTTGGGGTCAGAAACTTCAGTATTTAGAGCTCATGGATGTTTGTTTCTCTTTGGTGTCATTGAGACTGCAGACTTCATTTTTTTTTTTTTTTTTTTTGCTTGGGTGGTTGTTCTTACTCCCACCTTCTGAAAAATAATGTGGTACTGTGACTAACCATCCTTCAGGCCTGGTGTTCTCATTCACATCTATATTGGGTTTTATTTATTAATAACTTCACTTAAATATGTGGTATATTTTCTAGTATTTCTGCCTCTGAAAAGTTGTGGCTGAGGTGGGGATTTTACTCCCGTAAAAGTAAGGACCTGTTTCCTTAAATTATATTTATGGCTCTTTTTGGAAAGAATGGAAGTAACTTGTTTTCTGTGTACTGTGACTTGTCTAAGTGTATTCAGCTTTATTTTCTCTTTTTTTTTTTTTTTTTTTTGTGGTCAGTGGAGCAGAGTCTGGCTGGAGGCCTGTAACTAGTGGTGTCCCCAAGGGTTACTTCTTGGTCCAGTAGTACTCAATATATATTCATCATTGACATGGATGAAGGGACAGAGTGACCCTCAGCAAGTTTGCTGATGACACCAAACTGGGAGGAGTGGCTGACACAGCAGCAGGCTGTGCTGCCAGCCAGAGACCTGGACAGGCTGGAGAGCTGGGCAGAGAGAAATTTAATGCAATTGAACAGGAGCAAGTGTAGAGTCCTCCATCTGGGGAGGAACAACCCCATGGATCAGTACAGGCCGGGGGCTGAACTGCTGGAGAGCAGCTCTGGAGAAAGAGCCCTGGGGGTCCTGGTGGACAAGAGCATGACCACGAGTAACAATGCCCCCTTGTGGCCAAGATGGCCAATGGCACCCTGGCCCCTCTGCACTGGTGAGGTCCCACTTTTAGTACTGTGTCCAGTTTTGGGCACCCCAGTTCAGGAAGGACAGAGAGCTACTGGAGAGAGTCCAGCACAGGGCCACTAAGATGCTGAAGGGAGTGGAGCATCTCCCTTATGAGGAGAGGCTGAGAGAGCTGGGGCTCTTTAGCCTGGAGAAGAGGAGAATGAGGGAGGACTATAAATATGTTAAAGGTGAGTGTAGGGAGGATGGAGCCAGACTCTTCTCAATGTCATCCAGTGACAGAACAAGAGGCAGTGGGAGCAAGTTGGAGCACAAGAGGTTTAGAGTAAACACAAGGAAAAACTTTTTCCCAGTGAGGGTGCCAGAGCTCTGGAAGGGGCTGCCCAGGGGGGTTGTGGAGTCTCCATCTCTGGAGACACTCAAGACCCGCCTGGATCTGTTCCTGGGTGACTTGGTCTAGGTGATCCTGCTCTGGCAGGGGAGTTGGACTAGATGGTCTTTCTAGGTCCCTTCCAACCCCTAAAATTCTATGATTCTATGATTAGGCTGTGCCAAGGAAGATTTGCTGCCTCCCCTCTGTGTGGTGTTGAGCTGCATTTAAACACTGTTCAGCTTTACTTTCACATGTATGGAGTTGTGCAACTCTGCCTGTAGTCAGGACTGTGACCAGCTAATCTCTTTATAGACTTTATGTTGTTTTCCTGTGCTACTCTCCTTTCGAGTCATACCTGGATTGTAGTATTAAACATTAGTCTGCCTTTTTTTCAGTCAGTTGTTTTGGGGTTATTTGCTAACTGAATGGTGTTCTTTATCTGAGTAGTATAAATCTCCTCCTATATAATACTTTTTTGTACCATTTTGAAGATGATCATTTTGCATGTTTCTAAACTCTAGTCCTCTCAGGTTCATTGGTTTACACTCACTGAAGTGTTTCTAGTTATTAGTTTAGATACCAGCAATGCAAAATATGCTGTTGGGTGAAGATGGAGGTGATAAGAGGAAAATAATGTAGCTATTGAAGTTGACTCCTTTTCTTACAGTTTCAGATCATGTTCCACTCAGTGTCAGGATCGAGTCTGCAGAGAAGAGCTCAGAGAGCCTGAATGTAAAGAATAATCCCACCTATGGCCTTCTAAAAATGCTGCTTTCTGTCTGGAAGGAGGACTTTGGGACATCTGTTCCTGTGCAGCTGATGTTCAGCACGAAGAACATTGGTTATCTTGCAGAACTCAAGCAGCGAGAGGTAAAGCTTGTTGTGATGTGTGGAGTGCCAGGCCTCAGGACTCTGAGGACTGAAAGCATGGGACTTTGTACTTGGCTGTGTGTGTGTCTTCCATCAGCATTCATTTTCACGTGCCTATCCATGTTTTATGTTGTGACATCTCCAACTAGGAAGCTGAAAATTGCCCAGTGTAGTTGTCAGGGTAAAATGAGATTATTTCAGAAGAAAACACTTTTTCAAGCTGTTCTTGAAGACACAAGAATGAAATACTTGGTGTGTTTGGAAACTGAGAAATTTTGAGACTTTACAGTGGGATACAACAATGTATAAACTGAAGGAAATTAGTTCATTCCTTTTGGCTGTTCATCCTTGGTGTCCTTCACTGCCACATCCAGAGAAATAATGTGCTTTCTCCTTTCACTCCTTTTCTTCACATTCTGATCCAGGAAGAAAAACATTAATTCTTTAGGGACAAAGAAATGACACAAAATCCATTTCTGTTTGGGTTGTTGATGTTATTTTTTTTTTCCTCTTCTGCAGTGGGATTTGTTCCTTTTCATGCTTCATGGTCTTGTAGAACATGATCTAATGAGAACCAGTGAAATTGAGAGTTGCTTGCATAGGCTTGAAGAGCTCCCCTGGCCCTCGGTAAGTAGTCAGATGTGTGTGAACAATAAGTGAAATAAGAACTACATAAGCAGTCAATGCTTATAGTTCTGTTTCATGGAGGTGAAGCCTGTAACCTTCGCTACCTGTAGTTTCTGCCTAATGCAGCAGCAGGACTGGCTTCCATCAGGGTTGCTACTGGGACCAGAGTGGCAGCAGTCTATATGTGTGCATTGTCCATGCAGTGGAAACATTTAGAAGGGTTAACCAGTATGATGACCAGCTGGCTCAGTTACCTGCTCTCAGCTCTAGCCCAGCTCTGCTTCAGCTGAACTTACCGTGTTGGGAAGGGTCTTAACTGACCAGGCTTGCATTTAAACCTCTCTGCTAACTACCACTGGGAAGTGAGAGGAGTTAAAAGGTAGGAAGTGGCCCAACTCTTGCTGAAAATTAACAGTATTTCAGGGTTGGTGAGCATGTTCATGTCAGATGTTTAACCATTTAAACCATGGCAGTGATTGCTCCGAGTGTGAGGATTAAAAGGGAGGCTGAAACACACAGACCTACAGTTGGTTGATGATTGCCATCAATGTGTAGCTTGTCTAGGTTTCTGCACTGGAAAACCATCAACAACACACTTCTCAGAGTTCTTAGCTAGAAATAATGAAGTAAGCCTCTTTGTTGATAATAGTTAATAAGGGGTTTCTGGTTTGTGTGTTACAGGATTTCTCACAAGAACTGGAAATGCTGTCCAGAATATTTCTATCAGAACATCACATAAAAGAGCCCAGGACTAACCCTTGTGAGCTGGCCAGACAATCTCTAGGTACTGTGACAGCACAAAGCTAGTGGAAGTGGACTCTGTGGAAAAGATTACTGATGAAGATGCAGATGGAATTTACAGTGTTTCCACTGTGGGCTCTTTGCTGGGAGCATCTGCAGAGAAGAGGTCACTATGTGCAAAACCTGCACTGGTCTTGGTGGACATTTTGCTGTGAGACTTACTCTGAAGGATTTACATCAGCAAATGGCTCTCCAAGTCAAAAGTCCTTCAAGCACCCTGACTGTGGCTCAGAGCAGCTGTTTTTTAGACTCACAGATACTTGCTGTATTTGTGCAGCAACAGGCTGTGACCAAACCCAGGAATCAATTCAAGTGGACAAGTTAACTGAGATCAGAGAGATGGTTTCCTGGTGGCTCTCTTCTCTTGGTGTGATTTCCCCTGCTGTCTTTTCACAATGACAGAACTGTCAGGGGAGGGAAAAGGTGAAAAACTGTATGACACAGAGATGAGCCTATATTTATTTTTTCATTGTAAGCTCAATTTCAAACGTTTGATTTTAATTTTTTTAGGACTCATTTAAAAAGTTTAAACCATATTAAATATATACACCAGAGCACTGATGGCATTGTTCTTAAAGGATGTAGATGCTGAAGTGGGTTTTTTTCATCTCTTGTTGGAAACAGAATTTGTAATTTCCCAGGGTTTTTAATAGAAATAAGGGAGAAATCTGTTTATATTTTTTACTGAAGACAGTATTTTTAAGACATTTTTATAATATGTGAACATAAATGGCATCTGCCTGCTATTCACTGTTTTTTATAATCCTTCTTGCCTTGAGTTTGGGTTTTATCAGACAGGAAATGCTGTAGGAAGAAAACTACAGCCTGGAAGAGCACATGAAGTAGTAGAAAGAGTACAGTGACCTTCCCTGGAGAGCTGGTTTAGAAAGGAATCCTTTTTGTGGAGGACAGTGGGTATTCTCTGCCCTTGCAGAATACATTTCTTTAAACTGGAGTTTGTGGTAGGGACTGCTGATGGCCAGCACAGGATGAGTAGCTGCTCTTTAGCTGTCTCATGGGATTTTCCACACACACCCCCCTGTAGCAGTGAGGATATTATTACTTCATTTTATCTAAGCATGTCTTACTAGTCCAGGGGTTTGTGTTGGCTGTTTCTTTTTGGTTTGTGGTTTGGTTTTTGTTTTGTTTTTCAGAAAGCAAATACTGCATTAATCATCTGGACAGCAGAAAGCCCAGGATTTCTCCTGACTTGGTTCCCAAGCACTGCAGTGAAAGATTCCATCTGCATGCCTCCTTTTAGGGGTTTTCTGATGTGTTTGAAACAAAAGGTCCCTAGATGTAGAGCTGCTGTGTGTGTATGTAGCAGGGATGTGGCAGCACGAACTGAGATTGCAAGTACACTGTGTGTGCTTCCCAAGGCTGAGTATTGTGTGACACTTTGCTGCAGATCTCATTTGGAGCTGTTGTTTGTTATAATAAACATGATTAAGTGCCCTCTTTTGTGTTGAAGCTGTCACTACGTAGCCTCTTTGTACTGCAATGAAGTACAAAAAGATGCCACAAACCATGGGGCAAAGAAAGTTTATTAATCACTCTTGTTATGCCTCCTGCTGCTTTGCTTATAAGGTAAATTTCTTTTGTGGTTCCAGGGGGGTGGTGAAAGACAAGAGACAGTTGACAGCCAGTCTCTTGAAAGCAACATACCTCTACTTTCACACTCTTGGAAATGTTTATTTGGCAGTCCTGGGGGCAGTTTACTCCTGCTGGAGAACATAACTGTGCCCTATGGGGGCACACTGGTGCTTCAGTGGGAACCAGCAGGTAAGGAAAACCTCTGTTTTCATGTTCTTATATCTCAATGCATAAGGGATGGGCATCTCATGGCCTACAGGCTTGGCCACTCTAAAGCCAGACACCCAACACTGTCACTAAAACACAGGCATGCTTGTAAACCTTAGGCACTGGTTTCTGCCTGGGGGAGAAACTCAGCAGGGGGCCTGCTCTCCCTCTGCAGTTCCACTGGCCTGCTGGGCTCCTCTGGGCCAGCACTTCAAGCGTGGTGTCCAGTGCCCCTGCCCACCTCTGGTGCTGACACCACTCTGAGGAAGAGCATTCAGCGAGCTGGGGCAGGGCTTGGGGCCCTCCTCCTGCCAGGCTTCTGACTGAAAACTTCTAACTCTCAAAAGATCAAGAGGAAAAATGGCTTAATATTTAACTTCCTTCTGGATCTGCAGGGCAGAGGTGTCATGTAACTGGATTCAGGATGAAGCTTCAGCTGGTTTCATAACAAAACAACACAACTCTGCTTGGACAAAGCACCGTGTCATAGAAACCACATTTCAGCAGTGACTGGCTTCTTGACTCTTCATGCTGCAAATTCATGTTCCATGCACATTTCTCAGCAGGTAAGAAGGGCATGTACCTCTTTGATCTCCAGCTAGCCTTTATGTTGTTTCTCCAGCCAACATAGGTCCATAGGTGGGTATCTCAGCTGGAGCAAAATAATGTGGGGCACATTTTCTTGTGTAGAAAATACCATTTATTGTGGGTATGAAAATAGCAATCTTGATAAGGAGCAGAGATGCAGCAGTAGTTGGTACAACACGATTGGTTTGAGCACCTACTGCTCAGCAGTAACTTAGAGGGAGTTGTTTTTTGTCCATTGTAGATTAACAAATTAGGTATCTGCTGGGTTTTTATTTTTTCCTTCCAAATAAACCAATGCCCTATATTAACGGGTACCATAAAGTGTTATATTTGCAAAAGAAAACATCCATATAAATAGGCTTCTTAGTATCAATCAAAGATTGTATTAAAAAAAAAAAGTTACATTAATTCAACACCGATAAAAATAAAACTTGGCTTTGATAGCATATAAAAATGCTTCAAAACAAGCATATATAAATAACTTAATCTGTAAACATAGAAAAAATCTTATGTATATATAAAAATAAACATCTGATGCACTGTACAATAAGACAATATCCTTCATAGGCACTGGCATCATTGATCAACAGGAGTCCCCCTAGATGTTTTTCCTACAAAAATGGCTTTACCACTAGTGCCATTTCCAAAATAAAAGGGAAAAAACCCAAAACAAGCACTAAGCAAATCTTTAGTGGATCGTATGAAGACTTCCCCTACCTCCACCATCAAAATGGGGGCAGAGCCAATACCCTGTGCTGCTGCTTCTGCTCTTTTTTTTTTTTTCTTTTTTTTTTTTCCTAGTGTGTTAATGTGCTGCCTTGTTTGCCCTTCCATTCTTAGGTTCCACCAAAAAGCAGGTGGCACTGGGTGACAGGTGCAAACCAGGAAATCTGACTTTTCACTCAGTTGCAGAAGACTTTGTGACAGGTTTCCCTGGGTTTTGAGGAGCTGTGGAAGGTGCATGATGCTTGATGTGACCAGTGCCACGAGTTGGTTGGCAGGCCTTTTAAGAAAGTCTGAGCCTCATCAAAAGAGAACAGGAATATATTGTTGTTAAGATTGTAACCATGACCATCAAAAGATAAATCAATGCATATTTTTAAGTGAGATGTTGTTCTGTCTGGTGTAGTTTGGGGGATGCAGAGAGGAAAAGGGAAGGAAGCCTTGGTCTGGTATGTTTTAAAGCTGCTATTTTCTTAAGTATTGATTTAAAATATTAAGTTTTAAAATAATATAACTAACAGGAAGTAACACAGAAGCTGAGAACCAAAATTACACCTGTGTAAAGATATAGTAAAAGTAGATCTTGGTTCTTGAACTCCAAGGTGGGAGGTGCAGCTAATGGCACTGGTATGCTGGGAAAACAACTGTACTTTGTAGTAGCAGATTCTGAGGGGGATGAGCTGGATGCCTGAATACATATCTCTCACTTGACTAAAGTGCTACAGCTTCTTCAACAACGTAGTTTGGTTTTTGGTTGTTGGTTTTTTTTAGCTTAAAGCAGAACCTAGGAGCTTTTATTGCTTAGGTAAGATAAAGTGATTCTTTACTGTTGTGCTGAAGAACTAAGTGAAGTCATTCAGATATTTGAGTTGGTTGTAGTTTTGTTTCATTTTGGGAGTGTGTGATCAAACTAGGGAGTGCATTGAACAAACCTGTAAAGCCTGACAGTAGTATTTGCTAGGCTAAGCTCAACAGCAAATACCATGAGGTAACTGAGTGGGAAGAGTCTGTATTCACTGCAGTGAGACATCTGGGCTTATGAAGAGCAAGGAACTGCAAGAGAACCGTGACTGGGGTTGATTTTCAACTCTTAATGCATTTGGGTAAAGGTGTGGAAAGGCTGATGGAAAAAGCCACTGCAGAAAAGACTGGAGCTACTCTTACTTGCAGGATTTAAATTGTATAAACAAGCTGATTACTCAGTATTACTCCCTATTCATGACAAAGCATTGCTGTTTACAGCTGTCAGTTTGGTTTCTTTATTTCAAAGCACCTATTTCTGCAGTGCAGTAAAAGTGTGTCCTGAGGTCGTGGTGGTTTCCACAGATGCTGCATAGTGTAGTGGAATCTGAAACGCCTTCCTCTGGCTGGAAGCAGTCAGCCAAAAGCTGTCCAGGGTGTGGGAGGACAAGTGGCTATCATGCTGTTCTAGCTTCCCTCCTCAAGGGGAAGTGCAGCCAGCTTGCCAAGGTAAATAGTTTATCTACACTGTTAGGAATTCTGCATTTGATGCTTATCTCAGCATTAGGAAGTGGCTCTCCAGCTTTACTCGGGAGCGTGCAGCAGGCCTCAAGCCACACATGGACCATTTCCCCTTGGTGGTGCATTTCTTTGTGTCCACTGCAACTTCCCACTGCTGCCTGAACCTCCTTACAAAAAGAAGATTGATCTCTGAAGCTTCTTGGAAACAGAAATGAAATACTACACTTCTGAATGTAAGATGCTGCCCGTTGTAAAGCAGAGTCTCTTCCTCTGCTCTTTGTAGAGACAGCACATCTTCCTGGTGGCTTTCCACTGCTGTCTCCGGGAGAATGGGCTCCCCACAAAAGTTGGGTTTCTTCTGAGCTGCATTGGCTAAAAAGTAAAGTCGTTTTTTTTTTTTCTAACTATATACTTTTGTGTAGTCCAGCATTAGCAGTCGGGCTCCTCAGTCGAGGCTTCATTGTGAGTGTCTGAAGAGCCAGAGCTCTACATTACCCTTACAGATGCTTGTGTCTCCTGGGCTGTCAGCTGCTGCTGGTGTCCAGCTGTGTGGCAGCTCTAGCCGGCGAGGAAGTGAGCCAGCCGAGCAATCACCAGAGGCTGCCGCTTGGCAATGGAACTCAGGAGCCTCGCAGGGATGGCCGGGGCCCCCAGCTCCACCTGCAGGAGGTGGAAGAAAGGCCACGTGTCAGGGTTTGCACCTGGGTTTGAACAAAACCCTTCTCCAGCCTGGAGCAGCTCTGATGTGGGGAGTGTGTTTAGCACAGAAGTAGTTTGCAGCCACGTGCTGTCCTTACTGTAGGTGTTGCATCTTTTCCTTCCCATTTCTCCACAGCCTTTCCAAACTTTATTTGGTGTTACTTTCAGCAGCTTTTGAAATTAAGCTTACAATAAATATTACTAGTTTGAGACAGTGTTACTGAAAGTGTATATCAATACGTTAAAGTGCAATATAAAATGCAACTAAAACTTTTCAGTGCATATACCTTAGACATATGCATTGTAAAAAAATGTGGTTTCTATAGGTAAGTTTAAAGGACTAATGCCATTTAGCTCTCAGCTGAGCACTATAAAATAAATTAATACACAATATGGTCTTCTATTCCACACATTAAGTACTTGGTATCAGTTTCTCAAAGCCAGACTGCTTTTCAGATGAGTCTCTAATAAATGGAGGGCAAGATTTTATTTTTCTTAACTGGAATCGTAATCTTACCTTTGCTTTTGTATCTATTAAGTGTGAAGAATTACTAACTTCAGTTAGAAAAAAGGTAAGTATTTCCATGCAATTTGGAAGAGTATAACCTGAAGTGGACTTCCTGTGTCCACATCAACATGAAAAAGCCAATATAGGCTCTCCATGTGAACACTACAACATGCACTTAAACTGCTAATAAACCTTTGCAGGAAAGTCTCAGTATCCAAGGGAGCAGCTTTTGATGCTGTAAAAACTTGTTAGTGTGGTTAAACATAGTCCTAATGAGACTCTCTGCATTACTGTACATCATTACAGATAACAGTGTGAAGTGGAGGTGGTGCTTATGGTCACTTCATGGAGTGTAGCATAAGGATTTTATTTTTTGTTACTTGCAGTTATCAGACATAATGGGATTCTGCATTCACCACTGGACAGACAACAGAATCTTACCTGTGCCATGTAAATGACTCTGGTGATATCTCTTCCGTTCACTGTGTCAGGTTCCAGTATCCAAGCACTTGGCAAAATCTCCCCTCTCACCACTTCCTTACAGGGATGAGGCATGGATGTGTCGTGGACAGACTGAACAGCCAGCACTGACAAGTTCTCCTGGGGGTACAAGTGTGAAGGTGACAATTTGAAAAAAAAATAAATGTATAGTACAATTTTTTTTGTTTGCCATGAGGCGTGTTTTTCATAGTACTTACTTAAAAGATCTTTCAGCAAGGAAAAAATATTTATTAAATATGTTTTGTCACAACCTTGCATATTTGTAACTAGAATCTACTGTGTGCTGCTTTCATTCATTCCTAACAGGGCTTGCTTGGTGACTGTCATTCAGAAGCAGGTTTTATACACAATTCACTCATGTTACATGAGTGTGGGCTTTCCTTCCCTCTCTCCTTTGTCCTTGAATTGTGAGTTCAGAAAAACTCCTCCTCTGTGCTTTGGAGGGAATGTTTACTGTACCTCTTTGGCTTCTACAGTAATGCAGCAGAAATCCCGGGGTTGCTTTAGATAACACAGGGAGGTATCTGTCACTAAATATACTGTGAAAAAAACACACACAAAAAAGAGAGATTAGCCTTTAAACAACTTGTCATCATTTTCCCAAATCCCTAACAACAGGCACATTAATTTTTTGTTTTGACTTCTTCCTGTCTAGGAGCAAAGCTCTGGTTAATATGCCATGATATGTCATTAAGTTGCTTTTTTCAAGCTACTGAAGGTTTATTTTGGCTCCCAAGCCATGTGTCTAGCTGCACTTCTGCAGTGGGATGTGTTTCATACTATTCTTACTCTGGAAAAATCTTACAAAACGGAAGTTTCCATATTAAGTCATTAAATAGTTTATTCAAAGCTGAAGAAATTAAAGAAGGTGCCTCTACCTCTTCCTGTCTGACAGCCAGAGCTGAGAAGGTAATGTTGCCAGTCAGCTGTGCTAACACTCACCCAGCTGAATGTGGCTGGATACCTTCTTGTGTATCCGAGCTGTGTTGATGGTTCTGTCGTAGAGGGGCCTTTTGCCAGGATCTCTGACTAGGCCCCACACCAAGGGAAGGGGTCGTTCTATCACTCCTGCTCCCAGGAACCCGTGCCTTGTTGCTGAAGGGAAGACTTTGTAGTACACCAGCACCTCTTTTTCTGTACACTGATACCTGTCAAAGAGAAGGCAAAGGTATTTGCACACAAGTACACAAAAAGGCCTCTCTTACAAAGAAAGACCTGCCATGAACTTACTTCCACCCAGCTGCTGCTTGGCAGGTGTAGAGATTCCTCAGGTTGTGAGCACACGCTGCCATTACCTTAGAAAATGATGACAAAGGTACAGGTAAGAGAAAGGTGTATAAACTATAAATTGAGCTCAGCTTTTACATGCTGTCTCCCTTCTACAGTTCCTGCCAAGTTGGTTTTACCAGGCTTACAGTGGTAGTAATCCTTAGGGAGTAGTACTGGTGGGCCTTGCTTGTCCCCTTTGCTGCTGATGGGTGAGGTGGATAAAAGCCTTAGGAGCCTCAACTATGGTGAGAAAATGGGACAGGGGTGGGTAGCATCTATCTCCAAATGACATTAAAGTGATTCTATCTATCTGAACCAGACAGAGTTGCTGTGCTTTCCTTCCAGCTCTGTGCCTCATGCCTTGTTATACAGGGAGAGGTAAAGTCTGCCTTGTAGGATTTCTTGGATACAAGAGGAATTCAGTAGTTTCATCAGTTTCACTCAAACATTTTGGCTAATATTTAGCAGTCTCTCCTGAACCTGACTGCTGCAGCCTGCCTCACTTCTCCCCACCATTCAAACTTTCCCAGTGTGTCCCCTTGACAAATGTGTAACTACTGTCAGTGTAGCACAACAAGACTTGGGCCACCAATTTTTGCTACACCTTCCAGTAGAAGATACAGGAATAAGTAACTGAAAGCCCTTATTAACTTACCTCAGTGGTAGCATTAGCCAAAATGTGCTTGGATAGATCTTGGTATCCTTTTGTTGAGGAGGAGCTGACAGGAAGAGGTAATCCACGAGTGAACCTACAGCTGACAGTATTAGAAGGAAGGGGTGGCTGAATTCTGTTGGTTTCTGCAGAAACAAGCAATAGGGGAATAAAATAAATAATTAATTTAAAAGAAAAATAAAAAAAAAAAACAACAAGAAACCCACCATTATTCTGCAGCTGTAGGGACTTAGACCTTCCATTGAAGCACCAATCCACCTGATCCTGATGATGGACTATTAACATCCCTTGCTAAAACATCTGTTTATTGGTAATTACACTGCAATTAAATCTTGCATTACTCAAGGTTAATGGTTATTTCCAAGTATAAGGTAATAAAGTAGCCTAAAGTGGGATGGGAAGCATCAGGCTTGAGAATAATAATAAGAGCATGAGTGTACAATGCTCACTGCAACTCAGTCACCTCCTCCCCTGTCCATTCCCCCCTCCCCTGCCCCCCTTCCTTGACATTCAAAGCATTGTCCTCATCTCCTCTGAGAACACTGATGTTATACATCAAAACACCAACTTCAGAGGAACCAAATCACCATTCACTTTTTCAAGAAGTTCTAATCAAGCTCTGGCTACTGAGTGACAGTATCTTTCTGAAGTCATGTAATGGTGAAGACATTCTCAAAACCACCCAGAATCAAATTAGATTTTTATTTCCATAAAGGACAAATAGCATTAGGCTTTGGGATACAACTCCAACATAACCAGATATGTGTTTTACTTACCCAATGTTGAATCCTGTAGTTGCTCTAACACATAAAGCTGACTGTTCCTAACAGCTGAACGACCTCGTGCATCTCTTGAAAGCAAACCATTTCCAGAAGAAACCTGATTTAAGAAAGAGCAGAAATGGGAAGTGTGCCTTACAAAGTTGGCCCTTCCCTGGTTATGAAATGACACCTTGGATCAGGAAATGGAGCAAACCAAGTGTGAGGAGCTTGCACAGATGCACACTCCAAAAAAAGCAACCGCAAGAAAGTTTGTGCTCACACGAACATTTAAGTTCATGTATGCATGGCTGGGGCAGGCACAACCCACCTCAGAAAAGGTTTCTGTTCTTACATTTACTCTCTGTTTGTGTTGAAGCATCAGGAGAAATCAGTCTCACAGGTGCATTGTTTCTCACCTGTCCTTCCTGGCTGCTGAGGTTACTGGCAGTGTAAGTGGCAGTATTACTGCTGTTGTAACCAGATGTTGGGCCAGAGGAGAGGCTGAGGCTGGAGTCTGTACATAAAGTGCTTGAACTTGTAAGAGTCTTCAGCCTTGCTTCTTCCTGTAACAGGTATCACAGTATTACAAAGCAAAATAAAATAACACACTCAAAACTTACCTTGCACATAGCTAGTCAAATCCATTACAGCAGCAAGGAAAGATGAAAGAGGAATAATCCTAAGGAGTTGTTTCTTTCAAGGAGTGTTGACAGGATAAAAACTGTTGCTGTACAGAAAGTATTTAAAAAGCAGGCTCATTTAAAAGACTAGGATTATATAAAGCATAGCATAAATCACCCAGTAAAATCTGGCAGTCTGGGAAAAATGCAGCTTCTGCTGTTGTTATTCAAATACAAGAGCTCAGGACATCAAACCAATGCTAGGACTTTTTAAAGGGAAAAAAGTATTAAATAATTTATTTCCAGTCCTATTTGTTGCTCTTTGCCTACTTCTTCAGTACCCCAGACTTAACTTGCTGGTCAAAATTAGTCAATAGACTGAAGATTTTACTTTTAAGCAGCAACTACTCAATGCCAGACCACAAGATGAAATAAAAATTAAAAGGAAATACTGAGCACTTCAAGATTATTTATACTTCTAAGGGCAGTTTTAAGTGTGGTTTTCCAACTCAGGTGAAGTATTTCTATATTACACAAGAAAAATACATCAGCAGATACAAGATCCAGTCATCCAGTGGAGGTACCTGAACTGGAGGTGTCTCAAAGGGTACAAAGCAATTCCAAGACTGTTCACCCTGTGAGGAGAGGATGTCTGAGCTACAGTTGAAGCTGCACTGTCAGGCCACGACAAAGGTTACCCTCTAAAAGCATAGTTAGGAACCAGGCAGAACAGACACATCCTAATGAGTTATTGTCCTTGCACCTGGGAGAAAAATTTGCTCACTTGGACTGTGCAATATTGGTAACAAAGTGCAGAAGGGAAAAACAAAAGTACAGGACAAATACACACATTGAGGACAACGTAAAAAGGTAAATAGAAGAAAGCAGAGAATAAAGGCCTTTGTGTTTAAGTACATACTGAAATAAACTCATTTTACCTTAGCAAAACTCCTCCATAGACTGGGCAGATACCCACAGGATGGCTATGTATGCTTTAGCCAATGAGAAAACATTAGGAGATTCTTGTGCATAGAATGTGGCTTCAGGAAGATGTAGTTGAGAAGCATGAACAGTAGCAGTTAATTATTACTGAGATTATTTTTTTTTAAGCATAAATTTGCATTTAATTCTTTGGGGTTTTTTAAAAACCGATGCTTGTCAAACTAGAATTTAGCTATGGAAAAGTTTCTTTAAGAAAAAAAATGCCTGGATGTGAATGAATAATGCACTAATTGCTCCTGTAATGCTCACCTTCTGTAGGTGGGAAAAGAGCTGCTCCCGTAGGCGCCGCTTTTCTTGCTCAGCTCTCTCCCGGAGCTTGTCCCTCGCTCGTGCAATTTCACTTTTGGTTTCCTCTCGTGCCCTCTGGTAGTCTCGGAGCAACAGTTCAATGTCTGAAGGATTGTGAATGCTTCTTCTTTTTGGTTCTTGAACTCTGTGAAGATAGGTACGTGGAGAAAACCATACAAAATAACATAAGAAACTCATCTTTCACCATAAGAAAATAATCGTTCAACATGTAACAGGAAAATCTGCCAGAAAACCAACTAAAAATGACCACATTGGTCTCCAAAAAGTTCTTTGCTCACTAAAAGCTGCATGGACAGCCTGGGAAAACTCTTCAGATTAGAAATCCATTTTACTATTGAGATTACTCCAGCAATTGCATTGGTTTCAAAGTCAGCTCTCCATGTGACCTGTGGTTACTCCCATCATGTGCAATTGCTGTTATCATTGTAGTACCTTCTCTGCTGAGACTCTGAAGTGTCTGTACATCAATGCAAGGAGCAAGGGAAATAAGATGAACTAGAGATCAGTTGCAGGGCTGTGATCTCATCAGGATTACAGAGATATGGTGGGTGTCAAATGGAAGGGGCTGATCCCTTTTCTATAGTGCCCAGGCCTAGTAACAGGACTAGGAACAATGGGTGTAAACTTGAGCATAGAAGGTTCCACCTCAACATCAGAAGGAACTTCTTTACTGTGAGGGTGACAGAACCCTGGAACAAGCTGCCCAGAGAGGTTGTGGGGTATTCTTCTCTAGAAACTTTTTAAACCTGTCTGGACACTTGGTAAGGACTGAAATAAACCACACAGCCAATTTTTAATGAACATTTTCTAAAATCAGGCACATGCTTACCTAGAAACCACTTTCTCTTTTAAACTTTAAACTTATCTTAGAAACCACTTTCTCTTTTTAAACACTTCTGCATCGAGTAGAATTCTTCTGCCACAGCAGTCTCTGTAAGAACCACTAATGTGCCCCTCCTTGCAAACACTGTTACTGTACATCAGGCCAAAAGTGGGGGTTCTACTCTACCTGGTATTTGCCACCACATCTCTTCTCAGTTGTTGCAGATATTCTCGGCGTCTGCTCGGGAGATCTGGATCCCTCTGACTGGCATCCAGAGTCTGCAACAGACTGAAATGCTTTTGAGGACTCAGACTTCGGCTTCTTTGGTATCTTTGCAGCCTTTTTTCTCTTTCCTTCCTTAGAGTTTCAATAGTCCTCATGTGTCTGTCAGGAAAATGTGATTAGAGTGACAAAATGCAGCCTGAAAAGTTAGATTTTAAAGCACTTAAGTATTAGGTATTACTGTAGTGTGCAAGTTATAGGAATCTAGTACCACAAACTCCCCATGCAAGTGCCCTTGTGGCCACATGCTGACAGCTGATGCAGAAATTTTAGCCCTCCACTGCTTTTCTAACAGTAGGAAATGCATAAAAGGGCCTTTGTTCTTGCTTCTAATGGCTGAAAGGCAAATTGGGGACAAAGACTAATGTAGCTACTCCTATTTATTTATTTCTTTTGTTCCCACGGCTTCTTCAACTGACTTCTATAATCCAAAGGATCTTGATTTTTTCATAATTTATTTTGTATTTTTATAGAGTTTTAAAAAATGTTTTTGCATACTCCTACAACTGCATTTATTTAAAGAAGCCTGAATGAAATATTCCCATAAATAGTATATATTCATTATTTTTATACTGCAACAAATTAAATATATTCCCATGGTCACTCTTATAGCTGCCAGAGATTTTAAAATTGAAGTGACATTAGATTTTAATTAAACCAAATCTTACACTTTTTCCCATCTTAAGCAAACACAAACTTTCATCTTAAATGCACTGCTGAAATGTACATAACGTAACACATTATCCCTTCACGTTTAGTTGACTGATCAAGTGATCATTAGTAAATGAAATTTATGCTGCATGAAGGACAGATAGAATGGTTTCAAAAGCCTTCATACAATGCTCTAAGTAATGTACCTTTCATAAAGTTGCTGCTTCGCTGGAGTGGCCACCGGGTCATCTGCAGTTCCACTCTGAAGGACCCTCAGCAGGGCGTCTGTTTCCCCAATGCCGTAGTTGAGCTTTGCTTCAGCCAGCTCCACAGTGAGGGGATGCTGGTGCAGGTCCAGGTGAATGCCAGACATGATCTGAGCACGCTCTCGCTGAAGTCTCTCTATCTCCCTGCTCCTGCTGTCACAGAGCTGAGATTTCCCTTCCATTTCTATTGCTTGGGGGTTCCTCGATTTCTTTTCTGCCTGGCTTCGTAAATCGGTCACGCTGCCACTCAAGCTGAGTGATGAAGGAGCAGGGCTGCCCTTAACACCACACCAGTTGCTGAATTTATTGTGTATGGGTAAGTCACGGAGACTGTAGCTCCTAGGCCTGTAAGGCTTTGCAAAAGCAGCATTCTTGTGGAGAGGAATTTCAGTGTCACATTCACTTCCAGTGATAGAATCTGTGTTGTCATCTTGGAAAAAAGTTTGCACGTCGCTCACCTCAGAGGCAGGGGGAGGGCAGCTGTTTTCACTTTTCCAGAGGAAGTTGTGAAATTGTAGAGAAGATGTTTCTACCAGTGATTCTGAGGACATGCCAGCATTTGTCTTACTTGAACAAGTGGCACTAATTCTTTGATTAAAAAGTAAGTCAGCATTTGAAGGTGAGCAGTTACGAATCAAAGCAGTATCAGAATTACCAACGAATTTATTGTGTCCAACTCCAGCTGAAGAACCTCTTCCTCTGCTTGTGGTGTACGTGCAATGAAGTGAACGTGCCAGGGGACTGTGGTCTCCAAGATCACCTGTTAAAACTTCCCTGTGGCCCAACAACTCCAACATACTACTAGAGTGATACAGTCGTTCAGCAGAAATGGTAGTGCAGGTGTCAACCCTGAGTCTATGCTGTTGTTCCAAGTCTTTTGAACCACCCTGTCCCAAAAGCTCTTTGGCTGTTCTCTTATCTGAGAAACTTCCAGATTTCTTTCTTATGCCCTTATGTTCTCTAGAAGCACTAGGCTCATTGTCTGTTTCTGTCTGTGAAAAACTGTCCACAAGAGGGTGTGTGCTGGACTGTGAACCTGCCCTCTGCTTTCTCTGGTTGTGAAGGGAGCTTGAATCACCACTGGAATATCCAAGAGGTTGCTTAGTGGGGCAGCCAGACTTACTGAAAGCAGACTGGCTGCTGGGGCTAGCACTAAGAGTGAGAATAGGGGAAGAGGCCCTATCAACTAGCAGGGTGTTTTTGTAAGAGAATTTTCTTTCTGCTGGAACCTCTAGTTCACTGGCTGTTCTTTTATCTTGAGCACAAGATGTCAGTGATTGAGAGGTGCTATTAGTAGGGCTGCTAACTACAGTGCATGAAGAACCATCTTGCCCTAAACTCTGCAAAGATGGGGTGGCAGATGAAACTCTAGTACTTCCAAAAGCAACATTCTGCTGTGCATTTAATGGTGTTTTTTTAAGATCTAAGATAGGAGTGGAGGTTCTGGGTAAGAAAGGCAGACGCATAAAGGAGTCTTCCAAAATGCTGTCAAGACTGTCATGGAAGTCAGGATTGTCCAGTTTTCCCATCCCTGTTCTTTCCTGTGTTCTTTCTTCAAGAGAGGGTGTTTCCTCTTTCCTTTTGGGAACCTTGCCTACTGGATCTGCACCTGTTCCTTTCCAGTCGATGTTTGCTGGCTCCGCTGTCCTCAATTCATTTTCCGTTTTTGCCTCTTTCTGTTTTTTTTCATGTTTGCTTTGAGGTTCTTCCAAACCCTCCGTTTGAGTGCCTACATCTGCTGTAGTCTGAGTGCAGCTATCTGATCTAGTAGCCTTTACAGTCTCTTCAGTTTCTCTCTGGTTGATTTTGGCATTCTGCTCATTCTCTGTGATACTCTGTTGGGAGAGGTTTCCCAACAGCTCAGAAGTATTCTGAAGAAGCTGTGACAGATGCATGGACAGGTTATGCATGCTTGTCCAAGAAGATGGCTGGTGAAACAAATCTCTGATTGTTTCCTGCTTTCTTGCAGAAACATCTGTATAGCTTCTCTGATGTCTTCTCTGCCTCCTATACCCTCCTCTAGTTGCTGTTTGTGTTCCTTGCTCACATGTAATCCCTGGTATTTTCTTGGAAGCTCTTTCAGACTCAGAAGGATATAACAGTACAATTTCATCAACCTGCACAGAGGAGTTACCATGTTGTGCAGAAGGATTTTCAAATTCAGCAGTGTTATTTCTTGGATTAGTTTTCAATGTTTCACTGGATACACTGCTATACTGCTTGGTACTTTCACTTGAGTATGCAGATTGAAAGTCTTGTCCAACATTGTCCCATCCTTGAAGACCTTCAATGCTGCTTAAAGTGCTCGATAAAACTTTTGCTGTAGCATACGAACTGAGATGAGAATGAAAAGGAGAATTTTGAGAATTCAATCCATTGTCTACACTGGAACACCTCATAACTTTATGATTTTCCAGGTTTAAAGGTACTTGATTGCAAGAGACATCACTTGCACTTCCAAAAACATACTGTTTCCAGCCAATCTTGCACAATCCATCTCTTTGCCATGGATGAATATATGGGTTAATATCACTTGAACTGAAATGCATTGTATCTTTATTGTCTTGCAAAAATAAATCTGTTTCTGGCTGGTATCCAGCTTCTTCAACTTTCCCTTCACTACATTGAACTACAGAACTACTCTTTGAATGGACATTTGCTTCTGCACTCACCCAACTGTGAGCTCTATGCAGTAAAGAAGATGAAGGTTGAATAGTACAGTCTTTTAAAGACTGGCTGCTTTGGGTTCTTGCTGCAAAATTTTGTAAATTTTGGGGATCGCAGTTTGCAAGCTTCTTAGTTGGTGCCATTCTTTGCTGAAATCTGGAGTTAGACTTAACCTGTAGAAAGTTCTTTGGTTCCTGCTTTGAAAATCTTTCAGTTCCATGAAGATCATCTTCAGTTGGTGATGGAGGCTCTACACTCATATTTAAATCTTGTAGTGATTTAGATGCAGAATATAACAAAGAATCTGCCTTAGAGGAAGTTTCCAAAGCATATTCTGTATCAGAGAAGACAGCAATAGCTGGGGCTGATAATCTGTGACTTTGTAAATAAGGTCTGTGTTCACTTTGTTTACAGTTCTTTGTATTCCATGTAGTAGAATATGATCTTTTGCTCCTGAATTGCACCAATTTGGATTCTTGAGGTGGTGTATAATGATT
Organism: Ceyx cyanopectus; assembly: GCA_013401355.1. Classification (NCBI taxonomy): domain Eukaryota; kingdom Metazoa; phylum Chordata; class Aves; order Coraciiformes; family Alcedinidae; genus Ceyx; species Ceyx cyanopectus. The sequence goes on from VYZU01005060.1 coordinate 90,109, forward strand.
TTCTGGTAAAACCTTTATGGAGTTCCCTTCATTATTCATTACAGAAAAGTTCTGTCTTCCTAATTGCAGAGTCTTATTCCTCATTACAGCATCTCCCATTGTTGAACAGTTGTCTGCATCAGCATCAGGGCTATCAACACTTGAACCTGTATTATTTTTGTAAAGTAAAATCTCTTTTCTGCCATCTAAACTTGTTCTATCTGGCACTTGCTCTAGCTCTTCACCTGTAGGCATGTACTGACAATTCTCTTGCAGCTCTGCAGGGGTTTTTTCAAAGCCCAAAACTGTGCTATACAGTCGTCTGGGATCAGCACTTCCACTGAATGTTGGACTATATGAATTGCAGGTATGATCAGGATCCACATCAACACCTCCTGGACACAGATTTTCCAGCACCGTAACTTCTGAGCCTATTATTTCATTTGCACAATTTGAGGACGCATTAGTTTGCTTTTCAATAGGTTCTCTACTTAACGTTCTTCTCTGCTCTGTCTTTACTGCAAAATGCTCAGCCTCAGTATTTGAATGCAGTTCTTCCTCATTATGGTTAAGTAAGTTTCTCCTTTGTCCCCCTTTTATAAGAACTGTCCTTTCAGCATCCCAAAAAGGTAGGGATGGTAATAAAAGAGAATTAGCATTTAGTACTTTCTCTGTATGTTCTGTGCAAGCTTCTTGTGGTGGAACTTTACCCCACCGGTTCTGATTAACTTTGATATCATCATAACATTTTTTAAGATTACTTCCATATACACATTCCCCATCTACAGCAGAATTTTTATATGAAGCAGAGTCTGTGTCTGAAACTGGACAATGCTTGTTTTCTCTTGCAAGAGACAGTAAAATACTTCCTAAAGTGCGTATTGGCTCATCAAATACCACAGCCTTATCAGACTGAGTGTCTTGGATTTGCAAAACAGCCAATGGAGAACGTTTCAACACACTTGCTTGTGAAACCTGTGTGCCAGTTTCACTGTGGTCTGCAGCTGCAGTTAAAGATGGCTCTGAGAATGGTGTTGAGGGTGGGTGACTGACACTCGCACATGCTTGGGGAAAAACTCCTTCTTTTACAGAGCACACATCTGTAGAACTGGAAGACACTTGCTCAGTCAAAAAAATGTCTTGAATTGAGTCATCAAGCTGACTAAATATTAGAGGTTTTGAGTCATCAAGTAAACGAGAAGTGTCAAAAGCAGTGATGTTCGTGGAGCTTTGAAATGGTTTATCAGCTGGAGCATCATCTGCAAAGCAGGATGGAAGAGACTTTGGTTCTTTACTGTTGCTCTGTCCTTGGCTCTGAAAAGTAAGAAAGCCTAATTCTGGTACAGTCACACTAGAAAGGTTACTGTAGTCTTCTGAATACTCACAAATTTTATTTTCTTTTATGTCACTGTAATTCTGGAAAGAACCTTGAATTAATTTCTCCTTTGGATCTGTTTCCACAACTTTTTTAGGGAGTTTACTATTTTGCGTATATGTGGCCTCTGCAACTGCACAATTATTTTCCCTTTCATCTCCTTTCTGAGAAACATCAGGAGAAGTTACAGATACACTTAAGTCAGCAGATTCACTTTCAAAGTACTTTGTTTCTTCAGAGAGAACAGCATTGTTTTGAACTTTATCTCTATTGCTAGCAATCAAAACATCTGCAGATGATGCTGGATTATTCAGGCAACAAGAACATTCAGAAGTTCCTGAGTTCCTATTGTGATTTAAAACCTCTTTACTATAATGTGGATTTTCCCATGGAGACTTGGTCAGACCTTCTGAAAGGGTTGAAGCATTATTGGGAAAACAGCTGCTGGGTTGGTCTATGCAGCACTCTTCAGAAGTCTGGTGTCCCTGATTTTCTCTGGGCTCACACTCATATCCAGCTACACCAGGATACTTTGCACAATCATTTTTACTGTTTATTGTAGTATAGCTTGTGTTTAAAAATGTCTCCTTCTTATCATGCTGTGCTAAACTCCCCGAGCGAAGTACTTTCTCAGTTGTGTAAATGCTGAAAAGCACTTTTTGTGAAGAGATTTCTAGTAAAGAATGCATTTTTGCCTCCTCTGTATCTCCCACCGCTTCTTTCTCTGAAACAGAAAGCAGTTTTGAATTATCCAAGAGCAGTGGGTCGAGCACAGTGGTACCCTTTTCCTCTTGGGCTGCATCTTCTATGGAATTAAGGCAGTCTTTTGACAGTTCATTAACCATTAAATCCACACTTTGTTCATCATGAGCACTGTTAACATCCAGAATTGTATCTTCAGAAATATCTGATTTTTCCAAGGAAAATGAGTTTCCTTTGGCCTCTTGCTGAGGTAGAAGAGTTTCAAGCTCAGGACTGCCTGTACTGTAGGGAGTGGAAGAGCTGTTCTCACTGACAGGTTGCTCAGATACAGCATAATCAGGTGTATTGTTAAATAGAAAGGATTCTTCCTCCTGCCTGTCCTGTGTGGTCCTAGTTTGCAGGAAAGCTACACTGTCACTTTGTGTTCCATTAGAAGGACATTGGTCTGCTCCCATTTTGCTGACTGTAACAGGCACAGCAAGACAGGCTTCACTCTGCATTAATGTTTCATAGTAAGGCAAAACAGGTCCAGTCCCACCACTGCTCTTAGATGGTTTTGTACATCCTTGCAATGCAGCAGGAACGTCTTGAACAAGATGGGAATAATCTCTTACTCCAAGATATAAAGGATGATTTACAGACTGGCATGGAGAGTCTTTACAGGAACCTTCTTGGGTTTTTTTCATAGCCTTTGGTGTTGCTGATTGATGTTGTTGCTTATTGACACCTTCATTATTTATAGAAAAGCTGGTAGACACCCACTGGCTTTCTCTTAAGATTTCATTTAATCTGCTATCATCAGGCATCACTTGGCAGCTGTCTTTGTTTTCAGGGAATAGTTCATTCAGGTTGTGCAAAATGGTTGGTTCTACCTCCTCTGTGTTTTCTACAGACATCTGTTTTTCTTTATCTCTTGTGGCTGTTTGTACCAGATTCATCAAGTGCACTTCCTGCTTCTCAACTCTGGAGCCCACTGGATCCAATTCACGAGTACCAGGTGTTCTTCCAATACTTACACTGAAGTTTTCTGAAGTGTCACACTCAGGGTATTGCACAGAGCAGCTCATATACATAGGGCTGTCCTCTTTAATATGGTGACTTATAAATTTGTGTTCAATTTTGTACTGGTCAATACCAGTACTGTCATCAGCTGAATATTCACATGCATCAGTATCTTTCATGACTGCATTTCTTGTATCTGTAAGAGAGTTCACTGAGCCACTATCTTCACTCATTTCAGTAACATCATGGTATTTTGAATCATCATCTAACAAAACATTCTCTTCTGGTCCTAAAGGTGTCAGGTATCTTTCAGGCATCTTAAACTGATTTAAAATGTCCTCTTTGTCATCTCTGTCACAATACAGCTCATGTAGTGCTGGAGACTCGTCAGTAAATAAAACATTTCCATCCGTGCATGTGACTTCTTGCTTTGTAATGATCAGCTCCCCACTATTTCTCATGATAATTTGTTCTTCACCCCCAGTGACTTTACATTCATCAACCTTGACTTCCTGGGGCAAACAGTGTGGTCCACACGGTTCAATTAAACTGCTGGAATTGACACATTCTTCAGTTTTAGGTTTTGCCAAAATATTTCCTTGCCTACTTGTGATTAGTACCGTTGTAGTGATGTCCTCCAAGTTAAACTCATCTTCTACTCTTCTGTTTCTCTGGAAAAGCCCCTCAGAAGTATCAAGGAAGCTTGGAGTATTCTGAGAAATATCTGTTGTGTGGGAACACACAGCTGAAGGGCTGTTTTGGGAAGCAAAAGAAAACTTTGCTGTATAAATACCTGAATCTATTTTTTCACTTTTTTCTTTTTGACCAAAGATCCTTTTTTCAAGTTGGCTGCCAGAATGAACGAGTGCTTTTGATCCCTGAACATGTTCTGCCCCAGTGCTGGTTACCTGCATTTCCTCTTTCTCCACCTCTTCATGTGTCACACCTGGATTTGTGTAAAACTCACACTGAACTTCACAAGCTACATCAATAGGTTTCTTTGGATTCTGAGATAGACTAATGCCTTTTAAGTCCTCTCCACTCCTGCCTTCAACTAGACATTGGACTTTGGCTACTGGGTAGTCAGGTAAATTTTCATTCTGTTTGGATTTAATTTCCAACGCAGTTTTTTCTATTGCACTATTGATTAATTTTGTTATTTCTTCATCAGTGTTTTCTTCTGTATTTTGATAAGGAACTATAGATTCTTCTAGATCATTTTCTGGGTTTCTTAAGAACTTGGGTTCTTTATTTATATACAGACTCTCCTCTTGAGAAACAGCAGCTGATGTGCTTGTGTTGTATTCAAATACTCTTCCCAGCTCTGAGTTTGTATTGCCTTCAACAAGCAAGATATCCTCTGGGCAATCACTTCCAAAAAAGGCTTCTTTATCTTCTCTTGATTCAAGTAAAGATTTGTTTTGTGTTTCTGTTTCCAAGAAAATGGTTGCATCAAATTCCACAGAAATGTTGGTCGTTTTATGTGTACAGTTTTTCTGACCTGTTGATTTTGAGGGGCATGCAGTGCAAAGGCAGACAGAATGTACATCAGAACAACTTTCTGTGGCACTGACCTCCACAGTAAGATTAGATGCAGCATCACAATCTCCTTGCACTACTGTGATGTGCTCCAATAGTTTATTATAATTTTCACTCTCAGATGCACTTTGAAAAAGTTTAGCTTTTGTTGAAGCTTTGTAAAATGTGTTTGAATTGGATTTGGGGAGAAAATAATTTGTACTCTCACAAATAGCAGCAGGGAAGGACTCGGTGTCTTTCCCATTTTCATTCACTATGAGATAACTCATTTCATTCACCACTAAGTTTTCATATTTGGATGAAAATTCTTCCTGAACTACAGCCTGAGAGTTCATGACATTGTGTTCTTTGCTTTCACTGCTTTCTTCTCTTATATTATCAATGCATAATGTAGAATCTTCTAAAATTTGCTGGGACAAGCAGCTTGCCTGACTGTCTGCTAGAGCATGTTCAGGGGAATAATTTTTTGAAACAGCATTGCTTTTGAATTCATAATGATTCAGTGAAGACAAATCTTCATCCTCTGGTTCATATTCTTCAGTATCTCTGAATGAAGGCACCTCTGGTGCAGACTCTGCCAAGCTATCTGTGCTGGATTCCATACAGACAACCTCTTTTTGAGTCATCCTCATTTGTACTGCAGATTGGTCATAACTCGTGCTGTGAGCCACAGCTGATGTGTTGCATTGATATGTTGTCTTCTGGGAGGAAAAACCCATCTCAGTTGCTATTTCTTCTGCAGGTATTTGTTCATAATCTGTTTCTTGCATTGTTTCCATATTACTCTCCCCAGCAATGAGGAGACCTACTGTAACAGCTGATTCTGCTCCTTGGCCAGCTAATTTCTGAAGCTTGTAACTGTTTACTAGAGATTGGTTCTCATTTGTTAAGTCACTGACAAAGAAACCTTCATCACAACACGTTGGCATTTCCCTTCTTGGAAAAAGCTGACCATGTTTTTGAAATTGTACTTGTTTTATTGCAGATGACTCTGTTAAGGTACTATTTTGAGCAAGTCTTGTAGAAGTTTCAGCAGCAGGTGCACTGACAGATGTACTTCCACTGCCTGAACCTGTCATACTTGATTTTGTTATTAAGTTATTGTAGTTATTATCAAGGTCATCTTCTTCAGAATTTCTGAAGAAATCTTCCTCTAAATCTGCATCTACATGGCCCTTTCTCTGCTCCAAAATTTGCACAGGCAATACAGAAATAAAAGGTGTTTTTTTCGGATTGTGATCTTTAGGCATCTCTGGATGAGTTGTGGGGAGAGAATCCTCCTCTTCCCTAGATACCAGTGACAAGCAGTCTGCAGTGGAGGCACTTTCCAAACAGCTGAATGTTTCTGTGCATTCAGTGGTAGACCTGTAAGTAGGCAATTCATTCAGTTCTTGTTCAGGATGATTTGACCTTGAGTGTTCATAATAATCATGCTTTGCTGAAATAGGAACAAAAGAGGAGCTTGGTCCTACTGAGCTAACAAATGAGGACATTACGTTTTGAGATTCCATGAAAGAATTTTCATTAGATTTTGTCCATCCCCCAAGAATCTTATTTAATGATCCACTCTCAGAAACTCTGCTTGCAGTTGCTGTTGTTTCAGGTAATGGTACTTCTGCCGTGTCAGAGGAAAAAACTGTGTTTATTTCATTTATCCGATGTGATAAATGAGTAATGCTGTGTATCTGATTAGAGCCAGAAACAAAGGAAACTTCAGCAGCTGACTGCTTTAGATCATCTTTCTTCAGCCAAAGCTCTGGTTTGCTTAAGGAGCACAAATGAGCTTCTTGAATTTCCAAATTTTTATGGGCAGAAGGTGTTGTTATTCTGGAACTGATGATGTCAGCCTTTGAGTCAAGGGAAGACCAAGCATCAGTAGTAAACAAAGGAGTTCCACTTGCACAGTACAGTCTCGGATGAACAGACATTTCTTGTTCTACAAAGGAGGCTTTTGATCCTTTCAGCAACTGCTTGCAAGCATTACTGTAAGGAGGATGTGGTTTAGTGTCCAGATAAAAAGAACTGCTCAAGCTCAGATTGTAATTTGTCCCTTCTGTATCTCTGTCACAGGTCTTGGACTCATGGTCTTCCTCAGTCTGTATAGTTGGTGATCTAGGAGTCTGTAACTTCCAAAAGATCTCTGCTGGAACTTCATCAGATGAATCTGATTTGGATTCTTCTACTGGATCTTCTACTGGCATCTCTTCTCCATCAGCTAAGCTGTCCAGAGAAAAGCTTCTTTCAGGCTTTCCCAGTCCCCTGTGAGATGCATATGTGACCAAAGATGCAACACGGTGATCAGTTCTGCTTTTGTGAAGCTTAGCTGCCTTATGGGGAGCCTTTGACTTGTGAGACTGGCTTTTACTTTGCTTTTTGGCTTTATTTTCCTTTTCTATCAGAGAGTCTTGTGACATTTGACTGTCGTCACTCTCAGAATCTTCTGGGTTAGCAAGACATTTATTTCTGTCGGAATCTTCTTGTTTCAGTTTTTCTGTGAAAGTTTTTGCATAAGCACAAGAGAGAGAATCTACCGAAAAGGAACTATCAGTATCAGAAATCTCATTTTCATCATCCTCTTGCCAGTTCCCCAGCATATCTGGAGCTGTTTTGGACACTCCAGCACTTAGCATCTCAGCACTGTGCCACTTTTTTTCAACGTAAGAGAGTGGTGCCTGTGTGTTCATCTTAGTGAGATTTCCTACTGATGTTGCCACCATCAGAAGTTCTGCTGAAGATTTCTCATTACCTGGAAAGGCTGAGTTTGGTGTTCTCTTCCAGTTCTTGGCTGTTTGGTTTTGATGCACTGATGGTGGGTTCCCATACACTGTTTTCTTCATTTCTTTAGGAAACTTTTCTGGAGAAGATGTGTGGCCTTTCCCATTGATATCCATTCTTGTCTTTTTATTGGATAGCTGAGCTCTATTTTGTTCTAGATTGCTACATGCAAGCTGACTTAAATCTCCTAGCACCATTGTTTTTGTCATTCTTGTCCCTCTAATAAAGGTTTCAGGCTCACCTTTCTCCTTCCAAAGATCAGGAGAAGAGCCTTTAGAGGTCTGTTTTTGAGATCCAGCTTTCCCTGGGTTGTAATCCAACTTTTCAATTTTTTGATCATTTTTATTGATGTAAGCCATAGTAGCTGAATCATTAGAGTCTTTTTTTGCTCCTTTTTTATTTTCAAAAGATGATGGGTTTTGTTTTTCAGTTAGCTGCCTCTGGACTGAAAAGGAGATCCCTTTTTCATCATTAAGGTCATCACTCCCAGAAACATCTTTAACTCTTCTGTAAAGACATTCTACAGATAACCTCTGTGTGGTTCTGCCTTCACAGCATTGACCAAGATTTGGTGAGGTAGATAACTCTGATCCAGTCTCCCTGTTCAACAAAGAGCTGTGGGAATAAAGAAATAAAGCCCAGTCATTACTTGATTAATGTACTTAACAGGGCTTCCACATCAGTATAGTTAAAAGTAACATCACACGAAGCAACAATTTTAATGCCTATCAAAAGCAAATTCTAGCAGACAATAAATTTTGGAATTGTTTCAATACATTGAAATGAATCCTGAATTATAGGCAGGCACTGAAAATATCTTGAATTTAAATTGCTTTTGAAAGTGCAGAGGAATTGGAAGATGTTAACTTAACCTGGATTCCTGGGGCAGATGTGGGTTACAGAACAAATGCTGCCTGTGCTGCAAGGAACTCAAACCCAAAGACTTTCTTCTCTTTTGTAATTGGTGATGTGAAGAGGACTGCTTAGCAGTATTTCCATTTAGGAGCTGGGTCTGTTTCACACACTCTTCACCGAGCCAGCAGCTAGCTTCCAGCTGCTCTAGGTTTTGCTTGGCTTCCAGCAACTTCTGCTTCTTGACTATTCTTTCCAGCTGAAATTTCACCTTTTTCTGCCTTATGTTTCTTTCTGCCTTTTTTAAGGAGTATCTTTGCAAGAGTTCCAACTGCACCAGTCTCTTCTTGTTCTGCTGTAGTGGGGAAGGGCAAATTTCCAGTCCAAAAGTATTCTGCACCTCAGCCTCTGCATATAGTGTAGGCTCTGTTTGCACAGCAAACTCCCTCTGCTCTTGCTGAAGGGCAGCCAGTCGTTTATTCTCATTTATAAGCCACTGCTGGTCTGTAAACAAAACAGTGATTGAAAGAAAATAAAAATCATAGGAAAAACACTGTTTGTTACTATCTTGTTTCTTAATGTAGTCAGCCTTGAGAGCTCTTTTGAGAACAGAAATTCTTTTCATGTAGCTCAGTCTTGACAAAACACTATCCTGTTTTGAGCTAAACCTGAATCACTTCTCTGTTCAATGATTTTACTTTTCAGCTCAGTTTCTCTAAATAACTGCACTTTCTGAAGTTAATGGCAGCTTTTGCAGTGTCTGCTTCTAGAAGTGATAGCACTTGGTGTTTATAGTTACTACCAAGGATTGGTATGCAGAAAGACTCTTGCTTTAGAAACTAAAGTCAGTGCTGAATCTTGTGTACTACATTGGAGAGCCAGAAATGAAAGGGTCATCAGTAAAAACTGTGCAGACATGACAGGTGACCCTAAACTGACCACAAGGTATTATATTCTATTCCATATACATTGTATTTAGTATAAAGCTGAGGCATCACAAGGGTCAAGCTCTCTTAGGAAAAAATATCTTGGGTGACAAGAGGCTCAGTGCAACAGGGGAGTAGCATGCTTGGGGCTCTCTCCCAGCAGCCACCTGCAGAGCTAATTAAACAGTGCTGCTGGTGCACTGTGAAGGAGGCCCTTTAGTGCTGTTAATCAATGCTTAAAAACAGTTCTAAAGAGAGAGGTAATTATGAGAGAAAACCAGTAATAAGCCATAATAAAATTTCCACTCGTAATACAAAGAATGACTGGGACAAAAACATCAAGAGGATTAAAGAAAGCAGTAATGGAAGGGAAATGAGAGAGAAGAGGCAGGTACCCACTTTCTTGCATCTGCTGGTTGATGAGTGCTTGGTCATTTTCTAGCTCCTGCTCTGCATTGATCTGTCCTCTCAGGATCTGCTGCTTTAAATCCTCAACATAGAGCTGCTGCTGTTCAATTTGTTTTCTGTGGAAAGCTTCCTGGTCTCTCAGTTTTTGCTTGTACTCTTTATGCACAGCATCTATTTCCCTGCAGTTAGAAATGTTGACAGTGAATTTAAACCAGCAATTAATACCAAACATTTGTAATAAAATGAGTCATATTTACAGACACACAACATTCAAAGTATTCTTTTGTTTGGTAAGTGTGCATTATGGCAACACCTCATGATGGTAGCTGTGTATATGCTTGTCACAGCAGACTGCAATCCTGTAAGCACCCTAAATTCCAGCAAACATGAAAGCTCTTGTGTTTTACACACGTGCACACATGTACACAGAATAACAACCAAAACACTATCTACTCTTAGCATGATCCATTATAAAATTAAAAATACGTTATATCTCTGAAAGGAATATTTATTCTACTTGTCCACATATTATTATGACAAATTTTTACTGTTAAAGTTATATTACATATAAAGGTGACATATGATCTTTGCCTGTTGTTCTGTTTCTAAGCACCACATCATTATACGTAACCTCAGAAAATGGTATCTTTAAGTCTTGAATTTATTTTTTTTAATATATACTACTAATGATGTAAATTATGTATATATTATAATGATGTATTTATGATACTTTTAAAGAGAGCAAAGGTATTGAAACTACAGAGTCTCTGAAGGTCAAAAGAAAACAAGGAAATTCTTTGAAAATATCATATTATTGGTAAAATCATTACCAGTACAAGGTCATCTGTATGAAAAGAGCATTTGACCTTTGATACATAGGAATTAATTGGACATCTCTATTTAGAACTGTAAGCATGTGTTCAACCATTTCTACAGCAACACTTTGACAGATTAGCCAGATAAGTAAACAAAACAGATGCAAAATTAAGCAGCCAAAGTCTACAAATCTTCTGGAGCACCTTTGCATGGAACATACATTTCAGTTTCTTAAGAAGCAGGAGAAAAGCCTCACTACTACACAAAACCCTTAAGATTCTCAGTAATTTACAATATTACTGTAATTATCTTCCACTCACCTCAGGAAAACAGAGTTCAGTTTGGTTTTAAAATTTATGTAAATGTAATGCTGGTAAGAAAAACTGACAAGAAACATCTTCTATTTGTCTGGCATTGGTGCAAACAGCCAGAGTACAAACTTCATCACTATCATCTGCTAAATGCATCTGTTTGAGATCCATAGCAACAAATGGTAAGCATAGGCTGTTCCAATATCTTTTTGTCCTTGCCTTGACTAAAAAGATTGAAACAATCTGTGATTTGTAATTTATTCCTCACAGATAAACTTTAGTTGATCCCCAGGAAATAGGACTGTGATGCCTCATTTCTCATTCAGCTGAAGCAGGTTGGAACTGGCAATTCCCTGCAGCCCTGAAACGCTTGCATGGCCATTACAAATCTCCAGCTGTTCAGATATTTGTAATGCCACCAGCCACTGAGGGACAGGCTCAGAGGTTAAAGCTATATTGATTAACTAAAAAAAAACTACTTTTCAAGCATAGTATTAAATCTGAAGGATCTTGTTTATTAAAAACTCCCATGGTTTTAATGATGGCTCTGAAGGATGCCTTCCCTGAATGTGCCTTCCAGGTTATTTTCCATATTTTGCAAGGGAAATGTAACAGAGCAGCTATATAATCTGAAGATTAAAGTAATGATCCGAGACAAAATCTGATTTTGGAGCAGTTATCTCCCCTCTGTGCTTTCACACACTTAGGCTGCAAGGTCTTTGGTGTGAGGACTCTCTGGGTGCCTATGTACTACACCTAACAGAGCCCTGATGTCAGCTGAAGCCTCTTCCTGCCAATGCATAAAAACTAATAAACCTGAAAACTAATAAACCTTAAGAGTAATTGTAAATGTTAAGTCTCTGTGCATACAGTGTCATTGGGGTGGTCTTTAATCTGTATTGCTAACATGCATACAAAAGCTCTCATTTCCATGGTGGTATAAAAGTCTAAAGTCTGAATTTGTTGCTAGACAATTGCATGACCTTGGGCAAGTAATTTAGTCTGAGACAAGTGAAAGATGCAATGTACATTCTTCCAATGCGAAGTGATAAGGGTATTTTAACATTATCAAATATCAGAAAGTCAAGTATCAGAAGAGTTGATTACTAGTCTGGATCCATCCTCCCTACACCACCTTTAACATATTTATAGACATTGATGAGATCCCCCCTCAGTCTCCTCCAGGCTAAAGAGCCCCAGCTCTCTCAGCCTCTCCTTGTAAGGGAGATGCTCCACTCCCTTCAGCATCTTGGTGGACTCTCTCCAGTAGTTCTCTGTCCTTCTTGAACTAGGGAGCCCAAAACTGGACACAGTATTCCAGGTGGGGCCTCACCAGAGCAGAGTAGAGGGGGAGAAGAACCTCCCTTGCCCTGCTGGCCACACTCTTCTTAATGCACCCCAGGGTGCCATTGGCCTGCTTGGCCGCAAGGGGGCATCGTTGGCTCATGGTCATCCCCCTGTCCACCAGGACCCCCAGGGCTCTTTCTCCAGAGCTGCTCTCCAACAGCTCAGCCCCCAGCCTGTACTGATCCATGGNATGAATATATTGAAAAATATTGGAGCCAGCACTGACCCTTGGGGGACTCCACTAGTCACAGGCCTCCAGCCAGACTCTGCTCCACTGACCACAACTCTCTGGGCTCTGTCCTTCAGCCAGTTCCCAATCCACCTCACTGCACAATCTCCCAATCCACACTTCTTAAGCTTGGCTGTGAGAATACCATGGGAGTATTGAAAGCCTTGCTGAAGTCAAGAAATATCACATCCACTGCCCTTCTCTCATCTATCCATCTACTTGTGTCACCTTAAAGGCTATCAGATTAGTCAAGCATGACTTCCCCTTATGGAATCCATGCTGACTACTTGTGATAAGCCTCCTTTCCTCCATGTGCCTAGAGATGGCAGCAAGGACAAGTTGTTCCATCACCTTTCCAGGGCTGGAGGTGAGGCTGACGGGCCTGTAGTTACCCAGGTCCTCCTTCTTGCCCTTTTTGGAGATTGGGACAACATTGGCCTTTCTCCAGCCCTCAGGCAACTCTCCTGTTCTCCAGGACCTTTTAAAAATTATGGAGATTGGTATGGCAATGACCTCTGCCATCTCTCTAATCACTCGTGGGTGTATCCCATCAGAGCCCATAGATTTGTGGATGTCTAGTTTACTCAAGTGATCTCTAACCCAAGCCTCTTCAACTGAGGGAAAAACTTCCTTCCTCCAGATTTCCTCTGTGGGAGACCTGGGACTCCTGGTCCAAGCAGTTCCCTGAGCAGGCCAAGGTTGGCCTTTCTGAAGTCCAGGGCAGCAATCCTGCTTGTGGCCCTGCACCTATTGCCTGTAATTCTGAATTCCACCATCTTGTGCTCACTACAGCCAAGTTTATTACAACAGTTTATTAAAAGTAGATAAAACAAAATTCCTCTTACAAAATGCCTGATATTCTTCCTAACTATAAGCTCTTGGCCATCGTTTCTATAAAATGGACCTATGGGAGTTCAAACTGTTTCCAAATTGAAACACAGAACATTTAAGTATATGAAACAACTCAGCATCACGTGTCAATCCAAAGACCTCACAATGCTTGCAGAGGTGGTTAGGGAACATCTGTTTACAGCTGGGCGAGGGTCACAAGCTCTTCCCATACTTTGGAACAATGCTGAAACCACCATACCCCTGTATATTATAAAGTCTCAGAGAATAAGCAATGCAAACAATGCACATGGAAGTGTGGTGATTGCTGTTCTCAGCAGCACCAGTGTGTTCCCTCATGTGCACAGGAATGGATTTTGCTGAACTAGCATGAAACTGTAAGAGCTTTTCCAACAGGCATGTGTGCTTGCACACAGAGCAGAGCACGGTGCAGGCCAAACTGATGTCAGTCACAGCTCCATGCTGTGGTTACACCCTGAAAAGGCAGAGTACAGAGGCACACTCCTAGTTCACTTGAAACCTTGGAAAACCAAATGCAGCACAGTAACCATGATATTATTATTACTGATTTTGTTATGGTGATTTAGCTATTTGCTGGTATAATTCTCTCTCTCTATGCAGGACTAAAGTTTCTTTAATAAAATACTGTAGCTGAAGGTATATATTGCAGTAGTTTTGCTGCTATTTCGGTGCCTCTTTGCCTCATCTCACAATTTTTAAGAGTACAAAACAAAACCAGGCAGAGCAGTAAAATAGGTCTCAATTCAGAGATCAAGCATTAAGCATCCTTTTTATGAAGTAGCTTGTTAAAGATGGGTTTCTCAAGCAGAACAAAAAGCTAATGAAAATTCATGCAGAGCCACTTACATAATATGAGTAATGCCAGAAGATGTTTCTCCTCTGGCTGTGAGACTACTGACTGAGAGAACAAAATGACTGGCTGGCTTGGGTTTAGGATACAGATCTGTCTCTCAGAGAAACTGCTGAAACCAAGAATGTGAAGGAAGCACACTCCCTTTCTACCTTGGAACATCCTATGTCATGTCGACACACTCTTGCTGATTTGTGAAAATAACACAACAAAATAAAGTAAAACATTATATTGGCCTAGAAGAACAAATTCACACACACTTCACAGCTAAATCACCTAGCAGGCAATTTAAAGAACAACCAGTTTGTGTAATGCACGTATGAATGATTAAACTAAAAGCAAGTATTGATCCAGTTAACACATAAATAACCATATTCTGTAATAAGTAGAGGAGATCATTAATTTGTTTCATCTAAAACATCTTAAATCAGATGTCCTGTTAAATTTAGACTAGAAATACAGGAACGCAAGGCACAGGAATCAAGCACAGAGCAATTTCTCCTTTAATTCCTGCCTTCCCACATAAGCAATCTATACTCAGTATAGTTCTAGAGATAAATAATACAGCCTTGGGACAAATATAAAACAAACAGTTCCATTTCTGTAGGTATCAAGACATATGGAAAATCCTGGTTTCATGGGACCAGCATACTCTGGCATACAGCAAATTAAAAAAAGCAACCCTGCATAGAATTTCATAAAAACATGCAGATTTCTAGGTGTACTAAATGCATCAAGAAGTGTCAACAGTTACCCCTCCTCCAAGTAAACCTTTAAAAACATCAAGTAAAATGAGGATGACAGAAAGACACCAACCTTAAACTAAAGAGACTCACGAAATACAGAGAAAAATTTCACATTATACCCGTGCTTCCAGATTGGTTTTCCATCTCATTTTTCTCTCCCCAAAGTTTGCATGATGAATGCTAACTGAACCATCTGTAAATTCAGGGTTTTTTTCCAGGCTGTTTTGTCGTCAGCTCTCCGGGATCCTATTGTGCAATTCTCCTCCCCTCTTCCCCAAACACTTCTGCTGCTGATGCAGAGGCTGGCTGCTGCTACAGCATAATGCAGCTTTCAGTAACTATGGCAGCAATAGCTCTGTGCTCAGGCTGCATGCCTTCTGCAACAAAACCTCAAGGCTCAAATAAAGAACCTCAAGTTACAATAATCACTGCTGTTATAAGCTGAAATTTGCCCTTTTTCCCAAAGAAAACACCAGTCAGGATAGCATCCCCATCCTTCTGCCTGCCTAGTGTTCAAGTCCATTTTTCTTTTACAAAACATTTTTTTTCCGGGGAAGAGAAGTTAATAATAAAGCAGAAATAAAAAAGATGTTGGCAAGGCATTTTTCACCCTTGCAAATCCCAGCACTGATCACCATCACACTACAGGGTTACATGCCTATCCACTGGTACACATCCAGCCCCTCTCCATCCTNGAAAACACATAGAAACACACTATCCAAGGTGAAAAGCAAGCTATTTGACTAGAACTATGAAGAGATGTTCAAAACAGTCATAGCATTTTATCCTCATAAGAAATATTTCCTCTAGAAAGAGATCAAAGATTNAATCCCAGCACTGATCACCATCACACTACAGGGTTACATGCCTATCCACTGGTACACATCCAGCCCCTCTCCATCCTCCCTCTCCACCCATGTCCAATCCAGGGCCCTTCTCATGGAGCTGCAGGGGATCAGCCATCTGCTTCTGCCTAGCACAGAGGCTCAAACCTCTCCCTTCTCCCTGAAGCAAAGGGAGGAGTGATGAAGGAGATGCAAAGACCTTGTATGACTGTATCCTCCAGCAATGCCACTCACGCAATTCAAAGCAAAAGAGGGAGAGTGAGTGGGTGGTGAGCACGAGGTGGGAACCAGAAATCAGTCAAAACAGCCAGCAGTCAGAAATCTTTAGAAATTGGGTCCTTTGGAAATGTACACACAGAGTGATCCCCTTCACAGAAGTCACTGTCAGGTGAAGTATCATTTGGATTTCTGATTTTCTGCTTTGCTTATAGAAAAAGCACACCTCTGCATTTTTTTTGGATGTTGGGTTGTTGGTTTTTTTTCAGCTTTTCTATGCAAAATGTTTTTTTCCTTTACCTAAGCAAAACAATATGTTTTAGGGTTCTTAAGTATTGCAAATTGGTGGTGGCTTCAGCATGAAGTCCACTGTACTCATGGCTTTGCAATACAGGTTAAACATGCAACAAAGGTGAAAACCCTTGGCAGAAGATCAAGTATGAAGAAAGAACATGGCTGCAGAGACTTGTCTATATGTCAACTGAATTTAGAGATTCTTGTTTCAGTATGATAACAGCAGGTTAAAGTGGGAAGCTTAGTTTGCATCTCTTCTGGAGGAATCAGTGTAGGAGACAGACAAAGCTAGGGACACCAAAAATATCAGCATGATTTAGACACACAAAGTACATTTAGACACAATATTCTTACCTTAAATCTGGAGAATATTTGTTTTCTTTACAGTTTCTACATTTCTGACTGTAAAAATAAAAACAGGAAATCATAAAGATGTTCAAAAAGAAGGTAAAAAAACCTCAGTGAAGCCTTTTTTACACAGAAATGTTACTGTAATTTTCATTATGGGAAGACACTAAGATGCAGACTGCTAGCAGCTGCTAGAGCATCAAGGGAGAGGGGGGAGAGCCACAGACACAGACACACACACACAGAGCTAGTCCTTCTAAACTTTCCTCCAGACATCTCTTCTGACACAGACAAGACCCTGCTCTAGATGGGTCTTTTTCCTGAGGAGCAAATAATTACTCCCACAGTCCACTTAGTCCTGTATTGCTGTTTGCAAAGTACCTCAGACCAGCCTTTTAGTACTTCACATTGACCTTTCTTCATCAAAGATGGACATGAGAGACCACATATATATCTCATTTTATTCTCATATTGCAGATCTTAGGCTACATGTCTCACTCATAACCCCCTCCCATGAGCAAAACTACTTTTCAGGGTAGAAACAAGGGCTGACTGCAATAGAAGGCTGAGTGGATCAATTCAGTTTACCTTTGCCAAAAAATACTAAAAAAAAAGTCCACTGGCTTATGTAAGGTAAAAGACTATTAATGTTAGACATAATTTATAGCTTATTCCTGTAAGAGATGAACATTCATAAAAATCAGACAAATGTGATGCCATAATGCTTTTCATTTCACTGAAGTAACCATTTGAACCACTCTAGGTAAGTATGAGAACCATGTTAAGCAATGTAATATGCATAGTCCCATCCAAGTGATTATAATATTGATCAAAACAAACAAATCTATTACCTGATCACAGTCTGAAAAAAATGAAAGGGATCTGTTCTTCAGT
>VYZU01005063.1:0-11925 GCA_013401355.1 Ceyx cyanopectus
TGTTGTTTTCTTCTCCTCTCTTGGTGTTTTATTGAATTTTTCTCATCTCAACCCATGGAGTTTTGCCTTTTTCTCCCTGATTCCCCTTTCATTTGGAGGAGGGTGTTGGGGGTGGGTGAGTGAGCAAGTGGCCACATGGTATTCAGCTCCTATCCTAAACTGTCTTGGTCATGCCACAGAGTCCATGCATTTTAGACTTCAATATATTTGCTGTTCACAGCTGACTCCTCATCTCATCTTCCTTTCTATCCTGCTTTCCCTTTTTTTTTCTATTCCTCTTTCCTTCAATTTTATCTTCCTCTGTAGATTCCCTTTCCTACTGTTCCTGTCCCTTCTGCTTATTTTACTTCTTCCCTCCTCACCAGTTCCTTACTCTTGGAGCTGGAAATCTCAGAGTGGCTTTCATGGGTGGATTTATGTTTTTGCAAATAAGAAATGCATTATAAAACTGCATCAGACCTTCTGCCTCTGCTGCCTGCAGTGTCTTTTTATCTCAGTCCGGACTTTGATTGCATGCCAGCAAATTGACATCTGCAGCCAGAACCCTTAACAAAATACCAGAAATTGGCACTTGGTCAAATTTCAGGCTTTCATTACACAAGAATGACCAATCTGCTTTTCTGATTAAAAGAAAATGCATAATAGCAATACTATGCCCTTGAAAATCACATTGAGAAACACCAAAGATTACCTAGTTCTGTCCAAATAGATTTTCTATCCTAAACACTGAGTGAAAGCAATAGGAAAGAAATAAAAGATCAGACTTTGATATGGATGAAGATGAAAAAGCTTGAGCATACATTGATGAGAGAAAAATAAGCAGAAGGATAAATCACAAATCACCATGTGGCCCAATTTTAGCCTGAGCTCCTAGCTTTTATTGGATATATTTTGTATTGTTTCTGTGTGGAGGATAAAACTGACAAACTTGTCTGACAGATCTTTGTTTGTTGTGGTCTTTGCTTAGAAATAGCAGGCAAAGACTTATTTTCCCATAAAAACAACAAGTAGGGAATGGGAGACAGTCTCTTTGTGCTGCAGCTCAAGCACCTTTCCTGCCAGTGCTTCAAAGCTTCCTTGATCTTATTTTCCTTTAACCAGACTCCATCACTTGGACACCATCCCATCAAGCTACTTACTCAGCATTAGGGACCAGAAAACCTCCCATCTAAGCCATGTGGCTCACTTCTCAGATCTGCATGCAGGTAGCCTCAGGGTCTGCTGCAGCAGCTCACCATTTCCATTGCCCCATAACTTTGCATTGAGTTTTTATCTTGTATTTTCTTGAATGAAAGAGTGATGGCCTCCCCAGAACTTCAGTGCTGTGGTACAAGCCCTCATCACAAGGCATTTGGGGCTATGGAGAACAGCCTGTGTTGCAGCACAGCCATGCTCAGGAAGCTGGATATTTCTGGGACATAGAGAACTCCAGCACAGCTGACCCAGACACCCCATGCTCTCATTAAGTCTGATGTTAGTACAAAGAGTTAGTCCTACTCCTTAGGTGGATCAGGTCTAATGCATGCTAAATCATCAACTGCATTGTGAGGGAGCCATATAGTCCATGTGGATATATTTGTGTCTTGGAGACAAGAAAGAACCCTACAGCTGTGGTGTTCTTAGTAAGTTATAATTACAAGTTCCTGACATTGCTGAGAGCTTGAGACAGCTCCTTGTGCAGCTCATGAACTGTGTCACTTCACTGTTTGCAAACTGTCAAGTTAACCAGGCATGTGCATTTAAGGCTGCTTTGTGTCTCATCAGTATCCTTCCTCAACCAGCTGGAAGAAAACCCAGTAAAAATCAATCTAAAATGTCCTATACAATCCTCAATGGAGCAACTTTTCTTACTGCAGCTTATTTCAACATTATATTAACTTCAGATTTTCCAGAATGTCTGATGTTGAAAGAGTACAACAGGCCAGGTTTGGTTGTCAGTAGTTGCTTTTTTATAGGAATTCTTAAAAGTTCTAGGAAAACCTAGAAATAAAAACAACTAAGCCAAAATCAGAACTGAAGAAATGGGTGTCAGTGCAGAAAAAGTTGTTTCCCATATATGAAAGGACAGTCACAGTGTTAGAAGTTTAAATGGAAATAATTTCTTTTCCTAAAAATTAAAGTGATTCAGAAATCGTTGTGGCTGGCTGTGCTAATTTCCATCCTGGAAATAATATTTCTGTGAGGTTCTGAGTCAGGAACAGCTGGGACACTCTGTACTAGCATGGAACAAGGAACTTGGAGCCATATACGAGATGAGATACTCTACTTACCTGTGTCAGAGAGCACTTAAGAGAGAGAGACAGACAAGTGGCAGACCTTAATTACAGAATTCAATTATGAAAAAAACCCCAGCAAGATGATGGGAGCTTTGGTTTGTGCTGGTAAGTGCAGTACCCTGTCACATGTAGCAAAGCTGCTAGGATAGACCATGTGAGATTTAGCATTAAGCTGTGAACTGCTTAACCCCCTATTGATGAGAGCAATAAACTGGGACAGGACCTGAAGTTGTGTCTGTAAGGCTTTTGTTGAGCTGTCTCCAGTTTTCTGCTTTCTCCTCAGGATTTCTAACCCCCCTGTTCCTAAACTAGCCTGTCTGAGAGCAACCTGGATGAAGATATCAGGAACTGAGGCTTTCCCAAAGACACCTGCAAATACCACAGGCATGCTGTGCCACTCCCATCCTTGGAAAAGGCACGGTGGTCTATAGACCCCAAGCAGTTTATTGCAGTGATATTTGCATGGATTGAGCAAGAGTCCAACTTCCACTCAGTCCCAGCACACACATTATCCCACTGTAATGCCAGACCACTTCTCCCACAGCAGCACCCACCCAACAGCCCACCTAGCAGTGATAAACATCAAATAGCATCACTCTCTCCATGGCTAAGGCAAGGCTGCAAGTTCTGTGTGGCAGACAATGGTTTTGCAGTATCCAGTTAATGTCAAACACCCTCTATGACACGAGGTTTTAAAAACAAAAGGGACACTCAGAAAGCTGTCTCAGAAAGCAGCCTAGGGCCACTTCCTGGCTTGAGGGCTGGTGTCAGGTGAGACACAGGGTAGAAACAGATGGTAGAAAGACCCAGAGTTATTCAGGAAACAATCCAAAGCCTCTCCATCACAAGGAAGGGTTTTGAGCTTCAGAGGGGGGCGCAGTGGGAGCTAAAATGTCTCTAAAATAAAATATTTATAAAGAAGGCACTGTAGAGTTTGACTGGAGAGTGCCCTGAGAGCTTCTCAGTGAAACTGGGATGGGGAGAGGAGCTGGATTAATTCCCACAAGGCACAACTGCTTCTGACATGGCTGATCTGCCAGGACTGGATGTGCCTTGCCACAAGGAGAATGAGTAATAGAGTGAAGCCAGAACAACAGGATTTTGTCTTGTTTTTGTCTCTGTTAGGGAAGGTAAAAGGAGGTATGTTGTTAGCAGAATATTAATGAGTGGTCTGTTTTGTGTCTCAGCACAAGTAGTCACACAAGGTGCTTCTTTTAAACAGCAGCAACAGAGCTGGGGTTGACTGTCTGCATAGGCCATCTTTGGCCCAAAAATGACCAAAAAAAAAAAGGCCATCCCAGACCCAAACCCTACTATCAGGGTCACCAATCACTCCTTTTCTGTCTTCTGCCAAACCTCCACCCTACAAAAGGCCTCCTCAGGGATGAGGGGCACCCAGATCACACCCGAGGTCATCAACACAGCATTGGAGAGCAGAGTGTGCCCTTCCTGGGGCACCCTGCCAATGCCAGGGCTCCCATGTCCAGGGGAAATTATCTGCCTTTTGGGGTCCCCCTGCATTGACCATCCCTTGGCTCTGATGCTGGGAGCCAGCCAGGGTGGGCTGGCTCATGGGGTAAATCAGAGGCCCTGATGGAACAAAAAAGCCCCTCTGGGGACTGGTCCTGTCTAACCTGGTGTGCATCTCCCAGGCTTTCTCCTGCTCCCTGGAATATTCCCTGGGAAGAGGAGGCAGGAACAGGGCAGCACCGTGCCACTCCAAGCAAGGTCTGAAATGTCAGAGGCATTCATTACAGGTGGGAACTTCATCATGAGACCTTAGATGAAAAAATCAGTGTATTCTGGAAATATGAAAGTACTTGAGAAATTTAGATCTGACAGTCCTTGGGTACCTTTAAGAGGTGAGGTTGTCATGGCATTTATTTCCTCCTTTTGTAAAAGGCCTGACTGCCAACTGTGTCTGATATATGATGCATCCTTGGCTCCCCCAGCACCACTTCAGTAGGGGTTTCTGATGCTGCTGTGAGCTTATGGACCTTTTAGTGCAAACCCAGCCTCGCTGCTGAAATTGCACTGCCTGGCCATATGAGACAGAACATTTGCTCCATCACTGACTGCTGACATGATGTCTTATTTCTTCAAGTCTGTCTGCAAGTGAAATAAGCACCTGAAAATTACAGTGTTCCACACTGTTTTAGCTACCAAACACATAACCAAGTACTGAGTTCAGTATTACTTGGGGATACATTTAAGTTGTAATTCTCTCTTTATTGATGTATTTTCTCTCTGTCACTCTGGGAGGTGACTGTTAACAGCTTATTCTTCAGCCCAGTCCCCGAAGGAAATAAAGCTTCCTTGGACTCCATGTGTTTGTACGTGTCTGTGAGTCTATTCCACTCTGTTAACTTTTGATCTACAGACAACTTTCAACCTCCATTAGAAAACAATTTCATGAAAATAAGCAGGCAGATAAAAGACAGAGACTGTGATAGTGCCTTTACAGAGGATGGGCTATTTGTCAATGCCACAAAATCCAACTACATGGAACAGATGGCAACAGGGACTGGGCTTCATTAGCTCTGTTACTTACATGATTATTTGTTTTCTGTACCAAAGCCTACAGGGATGAGGTCTTTCTTGTCAGCACCTCCGCATTAGATGCTAAAGGATTTTTCCAGGTAGTCAATAAGTTAATCTGTTTGCTTGTGATGGAATAATATAAAGGAGTATCTTTGTGAGCCACATTCTGGCATTTCAGCTTAGTCCTTGGGCAACACATGGTCTTTCTGGTATTGTCAGGTGGCAATTCAGACAAAAGTACAGGCCAATATTTCCTCTGAGAGCAGCTATATAAAAACAACAGATCTTGACTATGCATGACATAGATGTGAGCTCACTTTGGGTAAAATTCATGTTGTGATGTGTAGTATCTGGAGAGTGATGATGTGATAAGTTTAGGCCAGGTCCATTCATGGGCTCAGGTGCTGGGAGAACATGGAAAAGCTGAAGATAATGTTATGCCAGGACAGATTGGAACTGACTGGCTTTTGATCACTTCTTTCTCTTATATATTTTTACTCTCTGTGTCTTTCTTTTCCAGAACCAGCCATCTTTCTATCTCTACCATTATCCTTTTGCCATCCTACCTTCCTCTCATCCCATGTACCTCCTGTGTGATCCCTGTTCCTCTGTGTTCTCTGACATTGGGTGGTGATAAGAAATCACATCCCTTCTTCCTAAATCCTCTGCCCTTACCATTATTTGTTCTAAACATACCTTCTTCCTGACTCAGACCCTCTCCCACAGATAAGAAGTCCAATCCCACCTACATTCCACCCCATAAGGTCACTTCTTCAGGACAACATCTCCCACTGGCAGATCAGAAGTCTGTACCTTTGGTTGTGAAACAAACAGGAGACAACTGCCCATGCTACTGCACAGGCATCTAAAGGCCTGTTGAGGCTGACATTTTAAACACTGAAATGTTTTGGGAAAGCTTCTGCGTTATCACAAGGGCAGATGTTCCTCCACATGAGGCATCTGTGCTCTGGGCTGCACAGCAGGGAAACAGTTCCTCATGCCTCAGGGTGCCTTCATGTCACCAGGCATCTGCCTTCCTGCCTGGGAACTGGCAGAGAAGACAAAAGTCTTTTGGAGAAGATTTTCCTTAACACAGAGAAAACTCCCTTTCAGACTGTGGTTGTTATTTTCTCCATATCGATCTGCTTACACTTTTCCACGATGCTCATGGAAAGTAACTTGTGGCATTTCAAGGAATTAGTTTGTCCAGTGCTATGGATTTCTGAGAACCTGATTATAACACAATTTGACTCAAAAGGTTTTTACTGTCCTTTTGCCTTTTTTTCTTTTTTTCTTTTTTTTTGTCCTTTTACAGCGGTGATCCTTCATTTCAGCTCTAACTGAAACTTTTTCTTATGGCCTTATACAAATATGATTTACAAATAAATACCCCAATACCACTTGTTCCTATATACATTATCTGCAGCTATAAATCTCTGTTTCCTCAAGTGCTTTCTCTTTTAAAAAGAAGGTTTGTTAGCTTCACATGCACAAATCTAGTTTGAAATTTACTTCTACGCAAAGATTCAATTCTTTTCCTTGTTTTTCAATCCTGACACTCTTCCCAGTGGAAAAGTACTTTTGGCAGTTGCAGAGCTGTGCTGGTGGCTGTTCATGGCCTCCCAGGCACCTTTTCAGAACTTATTTGAAGTTACATGATTTATGCTTTTTATGGAAACATGAAAAAAAAAAATAGGTATCTCATTAGTCACTTGGACACAAATCTAAGTGTTTACCATGTAGTGACTAAATGATACATTCTAGCTATTTCTTGGGCAAAAATATTCCTTTCTGCAATGACAGAAAACCAGTGAGCTCTTTGTATATACTTTGCATAGACATATTTTATGCTGTAAAGCAAAACAGAACCGTGGAGCTATGCGGGCACTCCCATGCTTTCTGCCAGCTATGGACAGGAGGCCATAGCACAGTGGGCAATCTGGTGTGAGGCAACTACAAGGGTATGCAAATCTTATTTCTTCTAGGTTTGTCATCCTGCACAGCATTTCCATCCTTCACAGGAGCTAGCATGTCTAAAGCTGGCCCACAGTACCCTACACAAGCTGCAGTGAAGCACTGAGAGCAATGATCACTGAGAACTTTTCAGAGCAATTATAAATGGCTGCACAATGTGTGCAGTTGTGTGCAATACTTCAACCAACTCTTCTATGTGATGTGAAATCAAAACTTTAACTTCAAGCTCAAGCTTTAAGAGAGGCTGAATATACTGTCAGAAGTAGGGGAGTACTTGATGTAAAAAAAAAGGGCCTAATTTTTCAATGTTTTTTATTGGGAATCTCATGGGTTTTTGAATGTCTTTTAGATGACTCCCTGTTTACCAGTAATAAGCATGTTATAGCATCTCATTAGGAGCCAAGATTCCTTTTACACTGCAGAGGTTTTTGGGTTTTTTATTACTTCAGAGTATCTCTATTTTTTCCCCCTCAGTTTTCATTGCTTTAATGGTTGATAACCACCCTGTGATTGATGAGATGCACTTAGGTATTTAAGTGTTTTTCCAGTGATGAAGTTCTAGTCATAATTTCTGAAGTGTGCAAACTTGTGTTTGGCATAGCTGAAATTCAACCCATTCATGTAACTCCAGCTCTCAAAGTCATTCAGTTCTTCTTGTATGATCTTCCAAACCTTCTCGGAATTAATGATGGCCCCAAACACCTGTCATTGCTAATCATCCTTGATAAATACCCAACAGATGTGTCAAGTCTGTTGTGGAGATACAAAGTAAGAAATGTCAAGATTTCATCCCTGTCTTTGAAGCCTTCCCTGGTAAGCTTTCCTGGTNTGTTGTGGTTTTTTTTATAATCCATCTTCTCCTGCTGTGAACAAGCCGTGGTGTGTGATGGTGCAAGAGGAATCTGGCTACTGAAGTGCAAACCTGTACAAAATAGACAGAGGTTTGTCAGTTTAGCTTTGCTTCAAAAATTCTAGATTTACCCTGAAGCATGCATACTACTGAGGCTGTAATAATTGCCATTGTTTCCCAAATAATTAATCTGCTTTATTTGTTTCTCTCCCCTCTGTCTCTAGAATTGGTTTGTTTTCTGTTATTCTTTATCATACTATTTCTCATTTCAGAGATTTAGTAAAAAATACTTATCTTCTATCTCTGTTTTCCTCTTCTTTTTCATCATTTTGGGGAGGAAATACTCTGGCCTCCCATACCATATTTGTGTTCATGAGTCTTCANTTACAGCGGTGATCCTTCATTTCAGCTCTAACTGAAACTTTTTCTTATGGCCTTATACAAATATGATTTACAAATAAATACCCCAATACCACTTGTTCCTATATACATTATCTGCAGCTATAAATCTCTGTTTCCTCAAGTGCTTTCTCTTTTAAAAAGAAGGTTTGTTAGCTTCACATGCACAAATCTAGTTTGAAATTTACTTCTACGCAAAGATTCAATTCTTTTCCTTGTTTTTCAATCCTGACACTCTTCCCAGTGGAAAAGTACTTTTGGCAGTTGCAGAGCTGTGCTGGTGGCTGTTCATGGCCTCCCAGGCACCTTTTCAGAACTTATTTGAAGTTACATGATTTATGCTTTTTATGGAAACATGAAAAAAAAAAATAGGTATCTCATTAGTCACTTGGACACAAATCTAAGTGTTTACCATGTAGTGACTAAATGATACATTCTAGCTATTTCTTGGGCAAAAATATTCCTTTCTGCAATGACAGAAAACCAGTGAGCTCTTTGTATATACTTTGCATAGACATATTTTATGCTGTAAAGCAAAACAGAACCGTGGAGCTATGCGGGCACTCCCATGCTTTCTGCCAGCTATGGACAGGAGGCCATAGCACAGTGGGCAATCTGGTGTGAGGCAACTACAAGGGTATGCAAATCTTATTTCTTCTAGGTTTGTCATCCTGCACAGCATTTCCATCCTTCACAGGAGCTAGCATGTCTAAAGCTGGCCCACAGTACCCTACACAAGCTGCAGTGAAGCACTGAGAGCAATGATCACTGAGAACTTTTCAGAGCAATTATAAATGGCTGCACAATGTGTGCAGTTGTGTGCAATACTTCAACCAACTCTTCTATGTGATGTGAAATCAAAACTTTAACTTCAAGCTCAAGCTTTAAGAGAGGCTGAATATACTGTCAGAAGTAGGGGAGTACTTGATGTAAAAAAAAAGGGCCTAATTTTTCAATGTTTTTTATTGGGAATCTCATGGGTTTTTGAATGTCTTTTAGATGACTCCCTGTTTACCAGTAATAAGCATGTTATAGCATCTCATTAGGAGCCAAGATTCCTTTTACACTGCAGAGGTTTTTGGGTTTTTTATTACTTCAGAGTATCTCTATTTTTTCCCCCTCAGTTTTCATTGCTTTAATGGTTGATAACCACCCTGTGATTGATGAGATGCACTTAGGTATTTAAGTGTTTTTCCAGTGATGAAGTTCTAGTCATAATTTCTGAAGTGTGCAAACTTGTGTTTGGCATAGCTGAAATTCAACCCATTCATGTAACTCCAGCTCTCAAAGTCATTCAGTTCTTCTTGTATGATCTTCCAAACCTTCTCGGAATTAATGATGGCCCCAAACACCTGTCATTGCTAATCATCCTTGATAAATACCCAACAGATGTGTCAAGTCTGTTGTGGAGATACAAAGTAAGAAATGTCAAGATTTCATCCCTGTCTTTGAAGCCTTCCCTGGTAAGCTTTCCTGGTAAACTCCCAGTATGACAATATATACATATATATATGTATATATTTCAATACTAGACATCATTTCCTTTATGAAATAATGTCAATTAAAAAAATAATGACAGAAAAGAAATCCCACAAAATAGACCCATCAGTTTGATAACTTTATAGTCCTTGTGTTTATATTTTCTTCTCCACCTTCAACAACAAATTCTGATATGGGGCAGTTTGTCACCTACTCTGTGGAAATCCAGATGGATGAGATCTATCATAGAGTTAATTTTTTTTTTTTGAGAATCACATTCTAATTGAAGAGAGATATAATGTGGCATGAGCATATTTGATAGCTCACATTACATTTTATCCTGTTTTCTTTTTTTCTTCTTTAGCTTTGCTTCAAAAATTCTAGATTTACCCTGAAGCATGCATACTACTGAGGCTGTAATAATTGCCATTGTTTCCCAAATAATTAATCTGCTTTATTTGTNTTTATAAATCAGAATCCTTAATGATAACATTTAGTTTTGTTTATCCTTCAATTTAATTTAACTTGAACGATCTTGATTCAGAATCCCAGAGTATTTTCTGCAGCCACTGGTAATTAAAATCAGCTAAAATAACATTGCCTCTGCCTGATGGCAAGGCAGCCACATGAGCTTTGTACTGAGAGTGGTAGGCAAGCATGGAGCAGATCTGCAAATCTGGTTGCAGATGTTGATGTGAAGTGAAGGGTGAGATTATCCAGAGAGATCATAAGAAGAGAGAAGAAGAACAAGCCAAGGACAGACCCTCATGAATAAAAAAAGATCAAAAAACTTGCAGAGAAGCCCCTGGTGGAATCACATATTATTGTTGTGCAAATAGATGACACCAAAAGCATTATAAGGAATGTGTGAGAGTAAATTGAGCAATCCCAGATGACTGATGATTCCTATTAGTATGACCGAAAAACTCTGGATAACACATTTCCCTGTTAAAATAGATAAAATTCTGGTGTAACTCTAATTTGTGAATGTGCTTATATAGTACATTATATATTGTATATTCGTTGTTCCCAGGCTAAATACCTAGGTAAACTGCAGTTGATAATATGGTGTCACACACTGCTTAAGACTTGTGATAACTATGGTTTAAAATAAAAAATAATTGCACTAAATGTCTTATTGCACAGGTATGCACTTGTGCTGTAAGTGTCCACTCAGTGGATGCTTTTTTGCAGTCTTGCAAGTTAATAATCTAATCATAATGTAACCACATCTCATTTTCAACACAGCGATTGCTTGAAAATAACAGCTCAGATCTTTGTTTAGGGAAATGAGACATGATTTTAAATGTTGTTAATCTAAAAACAAAGAAGATAAGCGAAAAAGTACCAGATCAGAACAGGCCCTCCCACCTGCATGTCAAGTGCAGGGCTTGTGTGTATTGCAAGTACCATGAAACAGCAGCAGTGAAATGTTTCTTTTGCCCTTGGAAAGAAACTGTTGAAAGAAAGACCAAACTTGGCATGCACTTCTTCTCCAAGTAGGTGCAGAATGCAGAGGGTAATATGATTATTGTCAATAATTCATCTGGAAGGTTTATGTTCTGTGCAGTTGGGATGAGGGATGGCAAAAGCATTCTGTAAACTACCCTTTGTCCTGCATTATCCTTGGCCAGGCAGGCTGGTGCATGAGCCAGTGTGCTCAGACATCCTTCCCAGGGCAGGGGCAGAGTGGTAAGCATACATTTATTGCTACCTCCTCTACTATCTGTTAAGGTAGACTAAGAGTTGCTGTGCTCTGTTTAAGGAGACAGAGAAGCAGATCTAGGCTCCACCCTTTTCTCATATAAATAAATAACAGTAGTTGATGGAAAAAAAATAAAAATGAAGCTATAAAATGTTTTTGCTTTCATAGTAGGGCTTACCAGCAGATATGGGCAACTTATGTGCTTGCATAAGAAAACTCCTAGGCAATGCATATTCTAAAACTTCCCTACTTCTAGTAATCCTTTTAACAAGCACATTTTTACCTCATTTACAGAACAAATCATCTTGTCAATATTTTTTTCTCTGCAATGTCATTACAATGTTATCTACAGTCCTCCAAGGCAGGCAGCCTAAACACAGTGCTCTTCTCAACACAGTCCATGCACAGCAGGTACCTTTCAAAGGATTTTCAATCTAAAATCTTTTGGTGAGACTTCTGTGAAATCAGGTGCTACAGGAAAGCATTTTTTTATGCAACTTCTTACATGCTGTTTTCTTGTGTTATCCAACAAGAAAAAAAAAAAAAACCAAAAAAATGTTTCCATAATTCATATAGTTTCTATATAGTTTCAGGTAATTGCTATTTCATCCCTTACCTTTTACCTCCTGCATAAAGAATTG
This sequence comes from Ceyx cyanopectus, assembly GCA_013401355.1. Classification (NCBI taxonomy): domain Eukaryota; kingdom Metazoa; phylum Chordata; class Aves; order Coraciiformes; family Alcedinidae; genus Ceyx; species Ceyx cyanopectus. The sequence continues at coordinate 11,866 of VYZU01005063.1, forward strand.
TCAAATCATAGAGTGGTTTGTGGTGGAAGGGACCTGAAAGTATTGAAAGGTCACAATAAG
>VYZU01005066.1:0-15791 GCA_013401355.1 Ceyx cyanopectus
GTATTTCCAGTAGTCCTCTATGCATTTTTGCATTTTATTAAATAAGAATTTTGGAGTAAGATATTTTATGGGGAGGAACCCAACAAATATTTACTGCTTACTATTTTAAAATACTAATTTTTAATCAGTATCAAAATATAAGGCACCAGAAAGAGTAGAGTTTAAGGAAATGGAGGAAATCTGTTGATGAGCTCACTGCTGAATATCCTTCTGGTGAGGATATATATTCAGTATTTCACCATTATCATTAATGAAAGTTAGTTCTCAATTGTTCTTGTGTAAATGTATCTATATGTCTGTTTGTGTACGTAGAAACAAACTCGCATTCCCCTTCATAGGTATATTCACACATAGTTAATGTCAGTGTTTGTAGCCATTCTTGTGTGCTCAGAATTGAGTGCTTTATCAGCAAAAGCATTAAAAAACCTTGCAAAGTAATCAAAAATATTAAACCAAAATGTAATCNGGATCCAGTGAAAAAGGAAGAGAAATCCATACAAGAATTTGTATTACTTGTTATGGAATGTGAAATGAGTAATCATTTACTGCTGTAGTACTGTTGTCTTCATTAACATTGGTCAGAAAGAATTAATGGAATTATCAAATTAGATTGTGGAAAAAAAATATTTCTGATTATTGCTTTTAAAAAGAAACAAAATTTAACAGTGTAAGCAATTTTATCATGTTGTAACAGATGCAGGTAGGCATGAAGTTTCTGTTGCCAACTGAAGAACCTTGTAGGACTGCAGGATTATTAAAAAGGAAACAAAATGCTAGTATGTAAGGCTAATAGAAACAATGCCATTGCTGAGGTTAGTGACAACCTGGTTTAGGTGTCACAGAATCCAGAGCTGTTTTAACCATTTGAGAGAATTAGTTTCAAATTTAAAAATGAAAGACAGTTGTGCAATTTGGTCTGGTCTGTCTCAGAAGCATGAATTAAAGATCAGAACATTCACATAAAGACAGGGTAGAACAGTATTTTCTTTAGTAGCAGTATGTGGAATGTCACTGTGTTGTCTGCATTATCATGTCCTTTAATATGTGCTTGAAGCACAAAGGTTCAAGGATGGTTAATTCTGCAAATCTTGCTTTTAAAAGGTGGTTGTCATGCATATTTTCTTGAGTCAGTTGTATGTATCAAGAATAGAAGAGTAACACAAATTGTGCTTAGTTGTAAACATTTCATTTTTCCTCTAAAGTTTGCTATTTCACATCATTATGCTTCTTAGAAAAATAATTTTTAAGGCATTTACTACATTTGAGGAAGAGACAGCGATGTAACAAATAATGTAAAATAATCTAGATTGCTTTTTCTACGTATACTATATTCCAATTCACTAGTTTCCAACATTTGAAGTGACTTTCATAGACTTTCTTGATGATAAACTATACACATAACAAAGCAACAAGTTTTCCCAGTCCATTCTTGTTTTGTCTGTTTTGGATATTGTAGTGCTTCATGTATGTTCTGCCATGTCTTTAGGCATTTACTGGCTGAAAAAGAGTTATTCTAGTCATAAATGTTTAAGATACCCACTACTTATAAAATTTTTCAAGTACTGGTTTTATAAAAAAAATAATTTAAAAGTGTTTTGTCATTGTTGGCAAATATGTGCTAGAAGTATTTTGCTTTTTTATGGGTAGGAGTTAATATTTATATTAAAATTTACATTTTAATGGACTCTAATGTTACAGTATTGTGGAAAAATTAATTAATTTTGCAAGTAGCTTTTAGAGGGGTAATCTACTTGCAGAATTTTTACTGGAATGTCTTCTGTCCTGTTACAAATCTTACATTATAAACTCTGACAAACCACTTCCTAAGTAAATATAAATATTTACTAAGTAGGAAGATTAATGTTTTGGGTTTTTTTTTACTATAAATGACTAAGGTAGTTACCTGTCCGCAGAATATTTAAAATTCATCTTTGTCTCTGTGTCATCTTCCTAATTTCTGTTGAATTTTTTTGTGAGAGAAGATGCTGGTTAGTAAAACAGCCTACCTCTCTGCAACTGACTCATGTTAAGCATACCAAGATTGCACAATATTTCAGTACCATTCATATTTAGTAGTTGATCAACAGTTTTATTAGTCTAGATCTAGATTAATTTATCTGGTCCATAAAAAGATAAGGACAAGGATATAAGGAACATTATTTTTTTCAACTTATGTAGGTGCATATCTAAGAAAAACAGGCTTAGTGGTATTGAGCTTGATTTTTGAAATATATTCCTAAGAAATATGTGCATGTAGGTTTTAGGGGCTTTCTGTTCCTGTTAGTTGTATTTATTTTTGAATACCAGGTCAAGCCACTACAGCTTGCATTTTTGTGGCTAAAAAATGGCAGCTCATCAGAAAGAGCAGAATTCAATCCAAATTAGTAATTCCAAGAATGTTTGCTTCTGTGTTTTCTTCGAGATCAAGCTTTCAAGAGTTCTGTTTACTGAACTGACTTTTTGTCATCAGAAAAATATTTTACTTAAAAGAAAAATGAAAACCCAGGAGAACTTGAAATGCGTCATATTTTCATGTGAGGTCTTATTTACTGTCTTTTTTTTTTTCTTTCCCCAGGATGATTGTCTTGTGAAAGTATGGTACAATACAGATAGCTGGCGATCAGCCATAACTCCACCTGGTGCAAGTCCAGAAAAGCAAGCAAAAGAAGTTGATTTTTCATTTGTTTATTTGGCTCATCCTCGATCAGTAAATGCATTTTCATGGAGGAAGACCAGTAAATTCATGCCACGGTCAGTAGTTCTAGTAACTGGAGGTTTGTAAATTGTACTGTAGTCTTCCCAACTGTACAGTCAACAGTCACACAAGTTGTAGAGTTTACTTCAATTAATAATAGAGTTCAAACACCTTGTGTTTTGTTTGTGGATTTTTGTTTGTTTGATTTCTTCACATGCAAGTTCTTGAGAGGAATTTAAGCATCTTCTTTCCAGTTCCTTCTTGGGTAAGGTATAGAGGGACTTCCATAGACTGGGAAAATCAGCTCTTGCAAAATTACCTCTTTTTGCATCTTTTCAATGGCACTGTCTCAAATCACTGTTCATGCATTTGATCCCAGCTTGTTCTTTTCTTTCTCTTGCAATGGAATCAGAGCAGTTCAAAAGTCCTGTCACTTCACATAATTTTCCCCAAACATTCAAATATTTCCATGTTTTTTAATTTATTTTTCTTCCAAGCACAAAACCTGACCTCTGTCAGAAGAAGTTAGTGGAAATTGAATTTAAATTATCATTTGGAATTGATATTTTGGATTTTACATTTTTTTTGTGTGTTCTGATATACCTGCTTTTTGGCAGTTACTGCAGTCTCAGTCTGAAGTGATGTTGGCAGTTTCGTGCCTTGCAGTTTTGTGCCCTACTTGACATGTTATTCCAAGTTCTGGATACCTTTGTGTGTTTGAGCAAGTTTGCACTGTCTTTTATAACCAACCTATAAGTAGAAAACTCTTCATAAAGCCACTACTGTAGTCCTTAAATCAGTTTTGAAAATCCACTTACTCCAAGATACTTGAAGGAATTTGCTGCTGGTCAATCTCATCAGATGATCCATATAGCTTTTGAGTCTTCGCTAAAATTAAATTGTGAACTCATATGAACTGGAAACTTAATGAGCTGCATAGTTTTTTTCAGTGCATAGCTACTGTTAGTTGGATTTTCTTTTTTTATACATATGTAACATAAATGGCATTTGGGAAAATAGTATTTTAGAAAAGGTTATAGGTTTAAATTGGCTGTTTTATTTCTGGTATTACCTTGTTTTCTCTCTTCTGGATATGTAATTCTGAAAGTGCTTTATAGCAGTAAGATCTGAGGAATTGAGAACAAATATCCAGAATATGATTAACTTTTTATGTGAAGAACTTAAAAAAAGAAAAGCATACATTGTACTATTCTAGCTATGACAAATTATGTAAATTAAAATCCATGATTTCATGTTGCACAGTTATTGTGTAATTAAGTTTGAGGTAAATTATATTCAGACACTGGAATAGATATGGAAGCCTTTTATATGTAATTTGTTTTCCTAAGAACCTATTACTGAATTTCTCTTCCCTTAGTATCTTTCAGTTATTTAGTGCAATTCTGATTACTAGTAATGGAAAACATGTTTTCATTTGCTGCTATGTGATAAATAAGCATTTTCTTCACACCTTAAATCTTCTTTCATTAGTGGTGCTGTCTGCAATGTGCTCCTGACTTGCTGTAAGGATAATGTTTGTCGTCTCTGGGCAGAGACATTGTTACCCAATGACAGTCTGTTGTATGGTGGAGGTTACAACAACTGGAGTGAATCGGTGAACTTCACAAATAATTTCAAGAGAAATACTTCAAGTAAGGAAAAAGTGCAAAGTGCTTTAGAGGTAAGAAGTGAAATCCAACAGTGAGAATAAACATGCACATGAAAGTTTAGGTATTATTGTCATTAGTAACTTGAATGTGTATCAAAAGCTGGAATCCTTTATGCTGTGGATGTGTGTAAAATATTACAAAAGGGTGAATTTACTTGGAATCTTCCTGTGGAAACCTAAGCTGACAGCTGTCCTGCTGAGCTTTCTCTTTAGAAGAGACACACTGTTCTTATGTCACCACAGCCTCTCTTGCTCTGGTGACTGAGGCAGACTGCTTTGCAATATATAGTTCAAAGGCCTAGAAATATCATGGAGCATATACTGTATATAGATTGTGTGAAACACACTGATGATGCTGATTAAGATCTATGGTGGGATCTCACTTGTTACTTCTGAAGTTGTGGGATGTTCTTGAGCTTCTGCAGCTGGAAAATCAGTGATAATAAGCAGGGGAGAAAGACAGCATTTGTTGTCTTTGTGCTGTAATCCTCAAGTACAGGAGACTATTTATAAACAGTATTTCTAAGGCATATGTTCTCTATCAGTGTTTTCTAACCAGTGGGAAGCAGGTTGAAGGTGAAGCATTAGTGGTTTCTGACAAAGCTGCATAGAGAGTATTGGACATTGTGCTTTTATCTTAACAGAGTGATGGATTTGGCATGTGGGTGCTGCTTTCTTAGCATGTGGCATAGATGAAAAGTATGACAGGCTGAAAGGCTGTCAACACAGAAAAAAAATATTAAAAGGGATGAAGGTAAAGCAAGTTGTAGACAGATCTTGTGTTTCTTTTGCAAGTATAAGGCAATGTTAGAGATCAGAAATAACAATTATGTAAAAAAGGGAGTAAAAACTATTTTACATGAGCTTGCTGTGGTAAGATTCAAAGAACAGCAAGTTGCAAGGAATGCCAGGTATAATAACATCCTCACTAGAAATCACGTGCCTTCTTGCACCTTTTTGGTACCTATATGGATACTTATAACACAGTGGCCTTGAACTGTGTGGCATGTGATGTGATGATTTAATATTGTCCTAGTATAGAAGTGTATGTTATTTTTCCCTTGGAAACATGTACTTTGATAAATGGAGGAAGACCTTAAAACTTTCTGGGCTCCTATGATGGGAGTGATAATCAGATCCAAAGTACTGATCAAGATTTTCAGTCTCTGAAATGAGATTATTCATATTTGCTGCCTTTTTTTTGAGTGAACATTGTATAAATTTATGAAGCATAATACTATTTTATGTTCAAGTATAAAAACTGTATGAACATTGCCTGCACACTGAAACATGAAGCAGCTACTATGTGAAGGTACTGTATGTATGGTCCTTCATAAAGGAATCTGAAGGCAGTGGTATTGCTCTACTGCAGACATAAGCTGAAGAGTATATTTTTTAGTAAGAAACTTCAATGATGCTTTAAAGTAGCTTTTAACATGAAAAAAATCAGTAGTATCTAGAAAATGACTTACAGATGAAATCTGCTTTTTCTTTTTGAAAGGAATTAAAATGACACCTTATTCTTCATGCAGTTAAACCTGAAGCACTTTCGACGTGGAAGGAGGAGGTCGGTTGCTGTTGTAGCACATACTGGTTATGCTCCCAGTCAGCAAGATCCCCACGAAGTTCACAGGAACATCCCTCCTCATGCGAATGCACTTTGTCACTTCCATATTGCTGCCAGTATCAATCCAGCCACAGGTAGGAAGTATGGTAAATCCTTCCTACCAGGACATCTAGAATTCTGCTAGGTCTGTGATGTCTGTGTAGGCTTAACTGTCTCAGATGTATTTGTGCAGTGTTTACATGATTATGCAAAATTGCTAAACACACTGGTTTTATTTAATGCATGAAAGAACCTGCTTCTGTGGTCATGACATTACTTTATAGATTTCCTCTCATTATTTCAACTGAGATTCACGGTGGTTTGAGATGAAGAAGTATTTCTAACTGGAGTTATACATTTACTGAGAATTGTGTGTAATACTAGAAGATCACTGAAAAATTAAAAATTTTCATGCTTAGTGTCTGAAGTAAGCACATGCCCATACTTCTGTCTCTGAACCATCTTCCATAAATTTTTTGTTATCTTGCACTCAAGCAGTATGTCGGTAGGCAAAAAGGAAAATCCCGGTACTTCTGTCTTCATGATCATTTGTGTATGCTGAAAATGAAGTGAGTGTTTGCTCATCGAAAACCTGAACTAAAATTCATGGTTTTATTGTTCTGATGTGTTTTCCTGTGTCTAGATTTAAGAAACATTATGTAATCTTTTTCTTCAACTAGTTAAGCTCTGTCTTATAAAAGTATTCTTAAACTGTTAATTTGTTTCTACTGACCTATGTTGGAAAGGCCAATTTTTGACTTCGTTGTGGCTTAGAGCTTGTGGCTCTAAGCTGTGTGCTCTAAGCCCATCCTCTCCACCCCCAAGAAGAGGCAGAAAACGAGATCAAAACCAACCAAAACAAAACCAAACAACTATTCAGTAAAGGAGGATTTCATACAACAGTGCTACTGGGCAAACAGCAAATAACAATAATGAAACAATACACATCAAGCTGGGAGAGCTAATGAGCCAAGAAAATGGAGCCACAAATGGAGTCATGCTTTGCCATTCCTGACTTTATATACTGGGCATGATCACAGAATCACAGATATTAGGGGTTGGAAGGGACCTAGAAGATCATCTAGTCCAACCCCCCTGCCTGAGCAGGATCACCTAGACCAAGTCACTCAGGAACAGATCCAGGCGGGTCTTAAGTGTCTCCAGAGATGGAGACTCCACAACCCCCCTGGGCAGCCTGTTCCAGAGCTCTGGCACCCTCACTGAGAAAAAGTTCTTTCTTGTGTTGAGCCTAAACCTCTTGTGCTCCAACTTGCACCCATTGCCTCTCGTCCTGTCATTGGACGACATTGAGAAAAGTCTGGCTCCATCCTCTCTACACTCACCCTTAACATATTTATAAACATTAATGAGGTCTCCCCTCAGTCTCCTCTTCTCCAGGCTAAAGAGCCCCAACTCTCTCAGCCTCTCCTCATAAGGGAGATGCTCCACTCCCCTAATCATCTTGGTGGCCCTGCGTTGGACTCTCTCCAGCAAATCTCTATCTTTTTTGAACTGGGGTGTCCAAAACTGGACACAGTACTCGAGGTGGGGTCTCACCAGTGCAGAGTAGAGGGGGAGGAGAACCTCTCTTGACCTACTGGCCACACTTCTCTTAATGCATCCCAGGATGCCATTGGCCTTCTTGGCCACGAGGGCACATTGTTGGCTCATGGTCATCCCCCTGTCCACCAGGACCCCCAGGTCTCTTTCTCCAGAGCTGCTCTCTAGTACATCAGCCCCCAGCCTGTACTGATACATGGAGTTGTTGTGCCCCAGATGCAGCACCTTACACTTGCTCTTATTAAATTGCATTAAATTTCTCCCTGCCCAGCTCTCCAGCCTGTCCAGGTCTCTCTGGATGGCAGCACAGCCTGCTGCTGTGTCAGCCACTCCTCCCAGTTTGGTGTCATCAGCAAACTTGCTGAGGGTGCTCTCTACCCCCTCATCCAGGTCATTGATGAATATATTGAATAATACTGGACCCAGCACTGACCCTTGGGGGACTCCACTAGTCACAGGCCTCCAGCCAGACTCTGCTCCACTGACCACAACTCTCTGAGATCTATTCTTCAACCACTTCCCAATCCACCTTATTACACCATAACTAAACCCACACTTCTCAAGCTTGGCTGTGAGGATCCCACGGGAGACAGTATCAAAAGCCTTGCTGAAGTCAAGGTATATCACATCCACTGCACTACACTCATCTAACCATCTACTGATATCCTCATAAAAGGTTATCAGATTAGACAAGCATGATTTCCCCTTACGGAATCCATGTTGACTATTTGTGAGAAGCCTTGACTATTTGTGAGATGTCAGTATGTTATTGAGTAAAATCTTCCCTGGTTCAGTTGTCTAACCCCTTGTGGTCCCTCTCCCAATTTCAGTGAAAATTAACCCAATCCTAACCCAGGACAGACCTGAAGGCAATCAAGATTGCTTTTTATTTGTGGCTGTGGAATCTTTGGCTTGATCATAAAGAACTATTGGTTTCCATTATATTGTTATACAAAGTAAGCCATAAGCATGTTCTATTCTAAGATTAGAGTTGGTTTTCACCTTCCTTGCCATTGGTTCATGTTTCTTATAACGAGTATCACTAGAATCACACCAGGCCTACCAGAATGAAACTTCTTGCAGTTCTGTGCTGTACCATCAATGCTATCCTATTTGCATAGGAGATGTCTCAAGTCATTACATATGTTACTACCCGGTGTCATAAAGGAAGATTGCTCCAATGCCTCTTGGAGATTTATAGTTCTTTGTATTTCTGCATCTTCAGATTGCACAGACAGCTGGCTAGCCCTTTCTTGTGGCTAGCATATAATCTTCTGATAGCTTTTTTGTTTTGTTTTGTTTTTTATATCTGCTCTCAGTGCACTTCTTTCCTTGTTTGTTTATACATAAGTAAACTTGAATTTTGCTTTTATAGTCTCTGCAATATGAATGTGCTCAGAACAAACTCACGTAATGAGACTAAAATGAACTGTCTTGGCTTTAGTAAGGCCTTTGCCACCATCTCCCACAGCATTCTGCTAGAGGTTTATGGCTTAGACAGGTGGACTCTTCGCTGGGTTAAAAATTGTCTGGATGGCCAAATCCAGAGAGTGGTGGTGAGTTAAATCCAGTTGGGTACCAGTAACAAGTAGTGTTCCCCAGGGCTTAGATTTGGAGGCAGTCTAGTTTAATGTCTTCATCAGTGTTTTGGAAGAGGTAATAGAGTGCACCCTCAGTTTGCAGATGGCAGCAAATTGCAGTGTTGATCTGCTTGAGGGTAGTAAGTCACTTCAGAAGGATCTGGAGAGGTTGGATCAGTGGGATGAAGTTACTTGCATGAGGTTTAACAAGTCCAAGTGCCAGGTCCTGCATTTTGGTCACAACAACCCCAGGCAACTCTACAGGCCTAGGGAAGAGTGGCTGGAAAGCTGCCGGGTAGAAAAGGACCTGGAGTTGCAGCTGGACAGCCATCTGAACATGAACCAGCAGTGTCCCCAGGTGGCCAAGATGGCCAAGAAGGCCAAGCATACTGGCTTGGATCAGAAATAGTGTTGCCAGCAGGAGAAGAGAAAGGAAGTGATTGTGCCCCTGTATTCAACACTGTGATTCTGTGAATTTTGAGAAAGAGCAGTAAAAGGTTTTTCTAGGTATCAAACTCTTGTCCTTTGGCCATTTTTATCTTGTACTGATTTTGTGTTACCTGTATTAATATTAGCTATCTTGATGCTGTTTTTTGGATGACTTGGTCTTTAACTCAGTAGATTAGAGGACAACAGGTTGTTCTTCAATGCAGAACCTTTGTTCAAAGTAACTCGCATCTTAAATCTTAATTTGAAAAAATAGCTGCTTTCCCTTACAAGCCAAGTCCTTAAGTGCCTCAGTCTAACCAGATTCTCTTTAGTCCTTTTAGTTTGTCCTTTTGAAATTAAATTTAATCTGAAAGCCTAATTGTATTTTCTTTCATTTACTTCAAACCATATTTATGATCTCTTACTTGAAAACTTGCCTTTGTGACAACATTAATTTTTATTGTATTTGTGTTCTGTTGTTAATTTTTAAGATCTTTTTTTATACTAGGGAATTACTCAAACTTGTATTCACCCTGGGTGGAGTGCAGGGAAAGCAATAAGCACTAATTGTTAGGATGAGGTTATATCTATGCAAATCCAGAAAAAGTTAAAGAATCCAAAGACCTTTGGATTTTTCTGAATTGGATTATGAATCAAATAGAAATTCAGAAGGGATTTTGTACAGAGCAGAGCATCTGTTAGAAATTGGTAGTTTTGAGGTAGGAGGATGGGGGAAAAAAGTGATTTCTTTAGCAAACTTCTGAATATAAATCTACATACTTTGATTATTTATCTAATCCGAAAAGTCAGCTTTTTTGTTCGTCGTCTCATTCATGTTTACTGTAACTTTGTCTTCCAAAGGAAGGTCAGCATAATTATTCCCTCCAAGTTCTGTTTCTGCTAAAAAAATTGTATTTTTGAGAAGCATTAAGTTGCCTTTTCCTAAAGACAGACTGCATTTCTTAAATAATCTGTGTGTCTCTTGCCCCCTTCCTCTTCTGTCTCCCCTCCCCACGACAAGATTGCTAGGAGAACTAATGGTCCTTCTGTCTGTGTGCTCTCATTTTATCTCTATCATTTTCTCAGGCTAGACTGGAGGGTAAGTCATTCAACCCATCACTGTCTTTGAGAGAGGGGAGGAAACCCCCCCCCAAAAAACAGAAAACAAAAGAAAAACAAACAAAAACCAACCACCATATTTGGAGTAGACAGTGTTTTGTTTCCCAAGGCATGGAGTTTAAGTAATCACAGAATCACTATTAGGGGCTGGAAGGGACTTAGAAGATCATCTAGTCCAACCCCCTGCCTGAGCAGGATCACCTAGACCAAGTCACCCAGGAACAGATCCAGGAGGGTCTTAAGTGTCTCCAGAGATGGAGACTCCACAACCCCCCTGGGNTAAGTGCCTCAGTCTAACCAGATTCTCTTTAGTCCTTTTAGTTTGTCCTTTTGAAATTAAATTTAATCTGAAAGCCTAATTGTATTTTCTTTCATTTACTTCAAACCATATTTATGATCTCTTACTTGAAAACTTGCCTTTGTGACAACATTAATTTTTATTGTATTTGTGTTCTGTTGTTAATTTTTAAGATCTTTTTTTATACTAGGGAATTACTCAAACTTGTATTCACCCTGGGTGGAGTGCAGGGAAAGCAATAAGCACTAATTGTTAGGATGAGGTTATATCTATGCAAATCCAGAAAAAGTTAAAGAATCCAAAGACCTTTGGATTTTTCTGAATTGGATTATGAATCAAATAGAAATTCAGAAGGGATTTTGTACAGAGCAGAGCATCTGTTAGAAATTGGTAGTTTTGAGGTAGGAGGATGGGGGAAAAAAGTGATTTCTTTAGCAAACTTCTGAATATAAATCTACATACTTTGATTATTTATCTAATCCGAAAAGTCAGCTTTTTTGTTCGTCGTCTCATTCATGTTTACTGTAACTTTGTCTTCCAAAGGAAGGTCAGCATAATTATTCCCTCCAAGTTCTGTTTCTGCTAAAAAAATTGTATTTTTGAGAAGCATTAAGTTGCCTTTTCCTAAAGACAGACTGCATTTCTTAAATAATCTGTGTGTCTCTTGCCCCCTTCCTCTTCTGTCTCCCCTCCCCACGACAAGATTGCTAGGAGAACTAATGGTCCTTCTGTCTGTGTGCTCTCATTTTATCTCTATCATTTTCTCAGGCTAGACTGGAGGGTAAGTCATTCAACCCATCACTGTCTTTGAGAGAGGGGAGGAAACCCCCCCCCAAAAAACAGAAAACAAAAGAAAAACAAACAAAAACCAACCACCATATTTGGAGTAGACAGTGTTTTGTTTCCCAAGGCATGGAGTTTAAGTAATCACAGAATCACTATTAGGGGCTGGAAGGGACTTAGAAGATCATCTAGTCCAACCCCCTGCCTGAGCAGGATCACCTAGACCAAGTCACCCAGGAACAGATCCAGGAGGGTCTTAAGTGTCTCCAGAGATGGAGACTCCACAACCCCCCTGGGCAGCCCGTTCCAAAGCTCTGTCACCCTCACTGAGAAAAAGTTCCTTCTTGTGTTGATCCTAAACCTCTTGTGCTCCAACTTGCACCCGTTGCCTCTCGTCCTGTCATTGGATGACATTGAGAAAAGTCTGGCTCCATTCTCCCTACACTTACCCTTAACATATTTATAAACATTAATGAGGTCCCCCCTCAGTCTCCTCTTCTCCAGGCTAAAGAGCCCCAGATCTCTCAGCCTCTCCTCATAAGGGAGATGCTCCACTCCCCTAATCATCTTGGTGGCCCTGCATTGGACTCTCTCCAGCAAATCTCTGTCTTCCCTGAACTGGGGTGCCCAAAACAGGCCACAGTACTCGAGGTGGGGTGTCACCAGTGCAGAGTAGAGGGGGAGGAGAACCTCTCTTGACCTGCTGGCCACACTTCTCCTAATGCATCCCAGGATGCCATTGGCCTTCTTGGCCAATGCAAGGGTGCATTGTTGGCTCATGGTCATCCCCCTGTCTACCAGCACCCCCAGGTCTCTTTCTCCAGAGCTGCTCTCTAGTACTGCATAATAGGGAGCAGAAGAAGATGAGAATACATATGGAGACTTCTAGGTGGGAATTAAATATAGGTTGAGCTTTTAGCGTGTTGCTGTGTGGCTCATTTGAAGATATTTTAGTAAATCACCTAGCTGCTTTTCAGCCACAATTTAGATGCTGTTACTCTGCAGCAGTTGATACTTGCTTCTGTTGCTTATTTTGTGATTACTGCTCTGTTTTTCACAGTTACCTGAGTCACCAAGTAACATAACAGGATAATGTAAAATAATAGTAAAATCTACATGAACCAAAAATTCCAACTTTATGTGGTGGCGTTAGAGGATGTAATTTGTTTTTTGCTAGTGTAAACCCTGTCATATATGATCCTTGACTACAGTGTTTACCTACAGCAGCCTCCATTTTGGACTGTATGTTGGGAAATTATGCTTAAATTATTTGGTTAATACTGAGCTGCAGTAGCAAAATATAAGGTAAATTAATCTGTATAGGCAGTGTTATGTCATGAAGATACAACAGCAAAGGGCATTACTATAATCTTAATGTATGCATACTAGAGAGCTGCCCTGTGGAACAGCTCTCGTGGTAGCAAACATTTTTAATACTGAAAGTAGATTGTGTTGGTGAAAGAAATTACAAATGGCAGTATACTTAGTGTATTTTTTTCATGGTAGGGTTTCTATTTAAAAATAATTTTGCTAAAATCGGTTTTTGACCAAACGCCGTGGTTTTCAAAAATGTTAACATCTTTTTCTGGTAGATATTCCTCTGCTCCCTTCGATCACATCTCTGAGTCTTGGTGAAAATGAAGAAAAAAGTGGACCTTTTGTTGTGCACTGGCTGAATAATAAAGAACTTCATTTTACTCTGTCCATGGAAGTGTTTTTGCAACAGCTTAAAAAGAATTTTGAACATCATTCTCCAGAGACAAATTCTGAGGAATCTAATCAAATGGATGGCAGATCAGAAGGTAAAAATGGCTTTAGTTTTACAAAGTAAATTCATGTTCTTTCGTGTGAAGTAAGAGATGGGCAACTTGACATGTAAGGATACAGATTGCAGTAGCATTGCTATGCATTTCTATACTTACACTGGAAGTACCTAAGTTTTAAAAATCTGCATCTGGAAGTTGTGAATTTTTTAATGGTTGTTTCGGATATTTGGAATTACTTAACACTGAAAACTGTGTAAGTTAGGCAGACCTTAAAAGGGCCTTTGTGTGAAAGTAGATTATTTTTAACATTTTTTTAAGAAAATAGGTGCAACCATAAAATTAACTTTCTTTTTTAAAAATACCTTTAATTTTATAACAAAATTAGACAAAAAAATATACAGTTTGGAGATGACTACTTTTGTTCTGCTTATGCATGCCAAAATTTATATGAAATGGGGAAAAATTAAAGTATTTCAAATTAAGGTGCCTTATAAACTACTATGATTTGTTCGTCATTGACGGATTAAGTGGATTTCTTGTTAAAATTTTTGTAATTTAAAATTGATGCTTATGAGCAGGTTATAAAAGACCTGAAAGGTATTCCAATGCATAAATAACCCTGCTATACTACTGAATATTACATTAAACTATTTATCTGTGCATGTTCTAGAAGTTGATGAAAATGGAGATGAACAAAAAGGAAACCAAGATAAGAAGGAATTGTGTGAGGAGAAAACTACTCCAAATTCAAGCCTTGTTCCTCTGTCTTCTGCAATTATTGATCATGAGATTGAAGTACTGCTTTCTGAGTGGGGTAAAAATGCTGACGTGCTGTTCAGTATACATCCCATGGATGGTTCACTGCTGGTATGGCATGTGGACTGGCTAGATGAATACCAGCCTGGCATGTTTCGCCAGGTGCAGGTACTTTAGTTTTTTTCTGGATTATTCATTATTATTCAGTGAAAAGTATGATAAGGTAATAACCTTAATACTTATTCTTTCTCCCTTCGTTAAAATTCCAGGTGTCATTTGTCTCAAGAATTCCTGTTGCATTTCCGACAGGTGATGCAAACTCTCTTTGCAGAAGTATAGTGATGTATGCTTGTACTAAAAATGTTGACTTGGCTATTCAACAAGGCAAACAAAAGCCTCCTGGCCTTACACGATCTTCATCTATGCTTATTTCTTCTGGACACAGTAAATCAAGCAACAGTTTAAAACTAAGTATCTTCACACCTAACGTTATGATGATTTCCAAACATGCAGACGGGTCATTGAACCAGTGGCTAGTGAGTTTTGCTGAAGAATCTGCTTTTTCAACTGTACTCAGTATTTCACATAAATCCCGATACTGTGGTCACCGTTTCCATCTTAATGACTTGGCTTGCCACTCAGTGTTACCACTGCTCCTTACAACCTCACATCACAATGCTTTAATTTCACCAGATGTTGAGAATGCAAAAAAGGCAAAAGACTCTTTAAAGTCTCAGGAGTCACCAGTAAGACTTCAGAGCAGAAGCAATGCCAATGTAACATCCCAGGATCCCAGTGGGGTTTACAGTGAGCTTATTCTTTGGAGAGTTGACCCTGTTGGGCCTTTGTCCTTTTNTGGATGAGATTCTCATTTATTTTCATATACCTTGATTAGGTTGCTGAGCATAGCATTAAACTTTGTAGCTCTGGCTTGTGAACAGAAATTAAGAGAGATTTTTTTCTTACGCTACGCCGTTTGCTTTCATAAATTCAAAGTTTCCTATTTCCAAGACAGCAAATTGGTGTTTGGATATTTGAGCACTTCTTGCATTCTTATTTTTCAGGTGCATACTGTAACTCTCCAAGTGCCTGCTTTGTGGCTAGTGATGGACAGCATTTGAGATTATATCAAGCTGTAATAGATGCTAAGAAACTTTTGTGTGAGCTCTCCAATCCAGAAATTTCTGTAAGTGAAAAGCCATCTCAAGTTTTTGGAAGTTGAAACTTAATTCAGTTACACTGATTTCAGAGTTGTTGGCAACTGACTAAACTGTCTGCTTGGTATTTCACAGATTGTGGTAGCTTAGGTCTGCTTGTAATACCAGATATGGCAAAGGTTTTTTGGCATTGCAGCCATACTGCATTCCATTTCAATCTCAAGATCTGCATATTGAGGGTGGTTAATATTTGGTTGGGAAATGCCTCTGAAACACACTATTAGGGGGTAATAACATAGCAACAAACTGTGTGTGTGCATTGTCCGTCCTAATAAAAGTTGAGACAACCATGTAGCGTGGGGAAGAGACAAAC
>VYZU01005069.1:0-67534 GCA_013401355.1 Ceyx cyanopectus
TTTTTTTTTCTAACGTTTAAGGAAAACGTCCTTGCCGATAACAGAGTTTATTCTGTTGGGTGTGTATAAAAGCAGATCTGTCAGCTTGGTTTTGATAAAAGGGAAGGCACGTCCTGCTTTATAAGGTTAGTAATAGACAAGTTTTGTTAATTCAGATACAGCTGGTGGTGCTCTGGATGTTTGTGTCTGTTCAAGTGTCTATTCTACAGTAACCACTTGAAACTTGTCAACTGCAACAGTCAAGTTATGCATGAAAATCTTTACAGAAGATTAAAACAAAACATATATGCCAAATTGGGCTTCTGGAAATTTTGGTAATAAATAAAATTTATTTAAAGCATAAATCTATCTCCCTTCTCTCTGTGCAGGGGCAGTAGTGGGGGTGTGGGGGGTGGTGCCTGGCTCTAGAAGGGTGGCCAGTGCCCCCTGAAAGGCAGTTTGGGCAGAAAAGAGATAAGGTGGCTGCTGTGGGCTCGCTGGTGTATTGGGGTGGTGGGATTGGGGTGGCAGCTGGCTTGTAGGGAGCTCATCCTGGAAAGCAAACTGGCTTTCCCTGCAGGGTGCTGGGGGGGGTGTGTGTGCTGGGGTCACATCCCTCACACCATACGAGTCCAGTGTGAGTGTGATGGGGGAAGTTTCCCTGAGGTGGGGGGTGTGAGGTGTGGTGGTTCTGGGCAGGATCTGCTCTTCATCCACATCTTATGTCTCGGGCTGTTGCTCTCAGCTTTCTGGCAGTGGAAGTGCGCAGAGGCTGGTTGTGTTCGTGTCGCGGAAATAAAACAGCAGAGAAGTAAGTACAACAAAAATAGTCCTGCTTGGCAGCTATCTGGGCTCGATAAAATAGAGACCAGTTTGTGGCCAGCTATATAAATTGCCGAGTTATTCTCGGGTTGCCAGTATGCAAGCTGAGCTTTCAATACTTTACTGAAAGTGGTGGGGGTTTTTTTGGTTGTTTTTTTTTTTTCCCTCCTCTGAAGATGATCTAAAGTATAGCTGCCAAAGACACCCCGGGAGCTGGGAGTACAGAGTAAGGAGCTGGTGTGCTGAACTTGATAGAATAGGCAAAATTTGTAGTAGTTAAACTTGCCTGTCTCTACTACAGACTGTCTCCAGGGTGCTTCGTTTGTTTCAGAAAACGGAAAAAAACATGCAGTGTTTAGAGTCTGAGGAACTGTGAATTAATGAGCTCCAGTGGAGGAGCCTGATGACATGCACATTTTGAACTGGCTTGTCCTTTAAGGGAAAAAAACGCAGAGCAGTGGGCAGCTCAGGGGAATCGTGTTTTTGTTTGGTTGCTCACTAGTGAGTGGGAGCATTGGTGTGCTAGGCAGTGAGGCAGGCACTGCCCTGCTGACTCCCCGGGTTGGGAAGAACTATCAGGACTGCCAGATGCTTTAAGCTTGTGGGTGATGTACATGTAAAAAAAACCACCCCAAAATATTTTAAAATGCACTGTGATGAGAGGGCAGACAAACACAAACTTGTTTAGTATTTAACAATCACTGGAGATGGAAGACTGTTTTACTATGTTGATTTCTCTCTGCACCGGCTGCAGGTTTCTCCTCTGGGGCCTCAGAAAGGGGTTACAGTTACTACAGGGGAATGTGAAGCTTGTAAAAACTTGTTTGATAAGCTGTTGCAAATGATTCAAAACCACTTCAAGTTTATTGAACGGTGTATGGGTAAATGGCAGTGTAATCCCAGTGAGACATGAGAAGTCAAGTACAGCAGCTTCAGCACCTGCTGAGTGCTTCGGTGGAATCTCTGGGGGCTGTAACTGGGCTGGGTGCTTTTGGTGTTTATGCACACAGCATTTCTTTGGCAATCAACCCCTTGATTTCCAGGCTGTAAAATATATAGGACCCCGAGAATGAGAAGATATTATTTAATTTTTCCTAGGAGCTAACAGGTAAATATGTTCATGAATAGCATTAGATTACCTGTAGGTAAAAAGCTGCTGCTGCAAACTGCAATACTTTTTTCAGATAGATTCTTTCTAACCAAAAGCCCACTACTATGGGACAACAGTAAGCATTAGGTAGCACCCATGTTCATTGTAAGTACAGGGTAACTATTTTTTTTTCTATGAACTGACAGGTAATTGCCCTTGCCACATAGTTTCCTTTACTTCTGAGCCCTTGGTGTACATTCCTCAGCATCGCTTCCCCGTTATTAAACAATTTTTTGTTGTTTTCCCCAAACGTCTATTTAAGTGTATTGCAAAGCTAATGTAGCTCAACATGCACAGCAGACTGTTGTGGCACATGCCTGCCCTGTCATCTGTGCCCTTTTCAGCAGTGGGGCAGGCAGGGAGTAACAGACCACAGAAGTGAAGTACCTGTCCAGTGGTTAAAACACCCCAGAAGCTGAGGACATGAACAGGTCAATGCTGGCTTTTATTAAAAACAAACAACACAGTATTATTTTTATTTTTACTTTAGGAAAGGAATAATTTTTAGTATGGACACACCTAGTCTTTGTGTGGGATGTGTAAAGGATGAGAAACTTCTGCTCACTTACTTGATTGGAAAAAAGATTTGAAGTCTCGAGGCACAAAGTAGCTTTTCAAATATGTGTACAACCCCCCAAAATGCAAGAGGCAGAAAACTTGAAGGGCTCAGAGCTGGATTGCTTGCATTCACTTGGTTTATAAAACAAAGAACTTGTTAGTTTTCAGTGTATTGTACTTACTGTAGACTGAACTCTGATCATGTTAGTGGTAACTTCCCACTGACTCCAGTGGGTCTACATCCCCCCCAGTTAATTAAATACAGTAAATGTCAGAGGGGAAAATGCTGCTCCTCATTTGCAAATAGGCATGTTTGGTGCGTACATGTAGTTCTGGGGAGTAGTTGCACATTTCAAAAGAATTTGGCAAAGATGGGGAAATAATCTTGTCTAAAATCTGCAGTTTCATTGCTTCCACACAGTGTCTCTTATCCTTTGTACTGTCCTGACTCAGAGGGAGAGCTGTGTCCTTCTGTCAAAGTCACGGGCCTGAGTTTCTGAACTTGGCTTATTCTTAAGCAGGGCTGTGTGAAAGACCAAACCCATAGGAAGGACATAAAGTGGTTATAACTTCATAGTGCTTGTGTAAGTACAGTATTAACTTTTGATGGCTTCTTACATTTGCTGATCTGGTTTATATGGATAGTATTATTTCATATAGAGGAACACCCATAGCATTAATATTGGAGAATTTAATCACCCTAATTAAAACCCTTAATCGCCTTAGCACCTCACTCACGATGCAGCCAGGTGTGGAGCAAAGCAAAGCAGTTACTCCTGCGAGTGATGCAGGTCGCCCTGCAACTCCCCACCATCACTTTTAAGGGGAGAGGGAAGAGCAAAAAAAAAAAGACAAAGCCAAAAGCTTTACTAAACATACCATGTGAGAGCCCTCAGAGGGAGCTGAGGACAAGAGAGCTGTCTGAGGGCAACCCACTCAGGAGCTGGAAAGCTGAGACGTGCTTGGACGGGCTGTGTCCAGCTGGCCGGGTGAGTCAGCCCTCTGCCCCGCCACCTCCAGAGCATCTGTTTGAAGTTCTGCACAGAGGACTTAGCAGACAGGCTACAGCTCTGCTCTTTGCTTGTGATACCATCTTAGACAGGAATGAGTATATCCCGGCAGCCTGCCTTTTATGTCTCGGAGACACTGGGTAGAGCCCTGCAGGTTGGGCAGCCTTTCTCTTGGGAGCTGCCTGTCATTTGTCTGAAAGTTCTCCCTTGAAGGTTTGGGGCACTGTGAGGTGCAGCTAAGGGGTGACAGCTCTGAGGACAAGTGGCATCTCTGGATTGAACTGTACATTTTGTCTTCCCCATTCCACAGGTACAGGAGAGAAAAAGGAAGAAAAGGTAAAAATGTTCAGGGAATTCACATTTCCAGTCTTGGCCCTTCTGGTAATGCAAGGCATCACATTAAAAAGCATTCGCTTACACGCAGCTTACTTACTTCAATTCCTTCGCAGTCTTGTCAGTCTGTTGCAAGGTAATAGCAATACCAGTTCTCCTTATTTAAAAGGTGTTCCACATTTCTTCTTCCTTGCCCTGTGTCTGGCATGAGTTTCCCTGACCGTGTCCCTTTAGAAAGTGCATGGTGGTCTAAACTCTGCCTGTGTCAAGGTCACTGTGCCTTGGCACATGGGAATCCTGCAATATTAAACCAGCAAAGCATGTGGATGCTCTTACAGCAGCAGAATTACGTTCTGTAGTTGTTCATCACAGGAAAGTTATCACCCTTCCCTACCCCACAGCAAAACAAGTTATGCTAGTAAAGCTGCTTTAGCTCACCTATGTGGGTCAGGTATCACATCTCTTTGCTGCTCTCATCCACCTATTTATGCAGGCAGAAGCCTATAGCACAGACCTACTTCTAGAGTAGATTTTGCTTGCAGGAGTGTGGTGATTATACAGTAGGGCAGGCCAGCTTTTCCAGATGCAACAACATATTTCACTTCCACATATGAAACAGCAATATTAAAAACCCCTGATCCACCCTTGCATGACCCATTTGCCTTTACTCTCTCCTGCCTCAGTAGGGTGGAGACACAGGTAAGCTGGTTCCTCTTGTCATCCCAGTAACAGCACCAGCCAGGAATTTTAGAGAGGGTTGATAAATTTCCCTCTAAGAGCCAACACATTTTTTGAAATCTTTGTTTTAAGGACAATCAGAAGCTGTATAGGAATTTTTTGTCCCTTTTCCAGTGCTGAAGATACTCTCTCCCACCATTCAGGAACTTTTTTTTTTTGTATGTGAGCTTGTGCAAAAGTTGGCAGATTGCTGTTCAGTCCTGCACCAAGTGTGAGGTCATTCTTGCTTGTGCTTAGGTAGCAGTTAGCAGCACCTGTACCCTATTTCTTGGAGCAGTTCAAAATGTCACTGCTCCAAATGATTGCAGGTCAGCAGTTAAAAATCTATTTTGAAAAGGATTAAAGAGACAAAACCACTTTCAAAAGTGTCACTGCTATGTGTTTCAGGCAGGTCTCTGTAGAAAAACCCATGGGTTTGGAGGGTCTTAGTTGCCTTGCTATTCACTGGCAAGTGTTATGAAGTATTTTCTATCAATCCCTGTAAAAGCTGTTGCATGGTTTAATTGACAGACTAGCCATTGCATGTCACAGCTGAAAGCAACATTTCTTTCTGCCAGACTCTGTCTAAAAACATAAACATTATTTCTTTTAAGAGCATGTTGACTTATTTGGCAGAGTCCTTAGTTTCCTGCTGCAGGCCTCATTCACAACTTGTTTGCACAATGCTCTCAAGTCCTTAGTCTTATCCCCAGCACTACAGGTGGAAGATAAACTGAAAACTGTAATGAGCTAAAAAGTCTGCAATAAACTAAAACCTAAAAGTACTCTGCATTAACTTTGAAAGCTCACAGAACTGAATAGAGAAAAATCTTGTCTACACTACTTTTCACTTCCCCTTCCCCCAATTGTACAGCAGGGAGATGGTTATTATATCTTATAGAAGAAGTAGAAAGTAGTCTGTGACATCTTCATTAATCTCCATAGATTTCTGAGCACCTCAGAATACAGAATCAAAATCAAAATTTCAAAAGTACCTATTGAGTATGAAGCACATTTAAATACTTCTTTCTGTTAGAGGCATGTTAATAACAAAAGGTTGATTGTTAGGAGCAAAAGGCAAATGCCTAGCTGCATGAAAATAGCTGACAACTGCTGATGTTCAATAATCTCATCTGATAGAACCACGCAGAGGGAGTAATTGCATGAGGATTTCAGTAAAAAAATGTGCAGCTGGTTTTTCTGGCTTTCCAAAAGCAGCCTGTGTTCCCTAAAGTGTTGCTGGGCAATCCTTGCCTCCTGATTTCCCTTACACCTGTGCTCTGGACTCAATAGATAGTTTTGCCTTTGCCTGTTAACTACCTTTAGCCATTTTGCTTCTGTGGGAGTAGCTGGCACTGAACACAGCATGTAGCCTGGCCACAGGGCTCTGAATCTGGAGAAGGATAGTGCTGGTGTCCCAGGAGACTGGGACTTGGGGTGGACAGGGTATCTCTCCAGAAGTTACAGTGCAGCTATCAAACCACCCTTTGCTTTGGATGACCTGAGGAATGGGACTGAAATGCAGCAGTGCTGATATGTGAAGACAGTGCAAATTGCTGAAAACAATGAATTAGGAGCTTCCATTTTGCACAAATCTGAAGAGAAAAACCACACCAGTGTTCACAACATTATGCCTAAGGACATTATTTATACCATTCATTTAGCATGATCCTGTTTTTAATGAGCAGGCAGAAGCACTTGGCAGGTAAATGGTGTAGTCATGGACTAAGTACTAGCTACTGTGAAACTGAATTCTGTACTTGTGTGTCTAATACAAACCAAAGTGCATGCACAGAGTCTAACATTCCCAAAGAAACCATTTAACTGCCCTTGGGAAATGAGGAGGAAATTAATACGGTGGGTATGGAAGACAGACTTGATGCAATAAGAAGAAACGAGGCAGAAAAGATGTGAATGACAGAATGGTGAGTCAGTGATATTTTTGTTGAGTTTATGCATGTGTTTATTTTCTGGGTGTGATATCCAGATTAAATATTAGATATACCTGAAGAATGAATACATACTGTTGAGTGTTCCCAGCTACTGGGATGTGCACGGGCACACAAACACCACAAGAAACAACATTAAAAGAAGCTTATTAAGTCTGCATAGTCAGTTGTTCAGAAATACAACAATCAGAGCAAGTCTATTCCTTGCTTTCTTTGTGCTTATGCCTCATAACCCAGTTTTTAATTACACAGTAACAGGGGGATTTATTTTATTTTTTTTCTTCTGTAGGGCACCTACCTCTGTTAGTGCACACAATGGGAAGTGTATGCACTAAGTAGCATTTCCCAGTCCACTATACACCTTATTTTCTGTGTGCTACCCTGCCCCAGTTCTGGAAAATAATTATCACTTAGGATGTGGAGCTCATCACCATCACATCTCAAGTGCTTCACAACATTATCCATTTAGTTTTCAGTCCTGAGATGTGTATAATTACCACAGAAAGGTGATAAAACAAATCAGCAAGAGCCAAACACCATCTGTCTGAGATCTTCCACCGGAAATGCCAAGGACCTATTTTTTTTTTTTCAGACTGCTTAGTATTATACACTTTTTGGACTGTTCAAAGTAGAGTTCCAGTTGGCTTCACTCATAGCTGTGGATGCTGAGTCCTGCATTTCAGACTTCCATGAAGCCAGGCTGCTCTCCCAGAAAGAAAAGAACATGCAAATAATGGTCATTAGGGTTGAATGAGGGTTGGAGTGATTTGCCTGGCATTCTGTGACTGAAGCCTGTGTGGAAATCAGTTTCCCACGTAGCCTTCAACTGCTTCAACTATTAAGCCTTAATTTCATTTCTTGTAATCTTCTGGCTCACTCATAGCTTCCAACTCCTGCAGCAGCTGAAGCAGGGATCCAGTAGACACTAATCTCCTTTGCCACATAATGCCAGGCTTTTAGTTGTTTTTTGTTTTCCAGACTGATACCCATTTGGGCTGTCAGTACAGGTGGGATGCTTGGTCTCACCTATGCAACCTTAGCTCATTAAATACTTGGGCTGAACTGATCTCTCCCAGCAAGCACTTGGTTAAGGGTAGTACAGTGCTGCATCTGAGTATCCCAGATCTCCTGTCCTGATAACTCAGTCAGTCTCAAGGTTTTTTCTAACACTGTTACCTACGCTGGCCCTTGTGTTGGGCCAGAGCCAATTCTGTCACACTCTCCACAAACCCCTTCTGTATTTGTCTTTGTTTTTCCCTAGTTCACCTGTCTGCTGCACTGATTCCCAGCCCTTCCCTGTCTGCCTAGCTAGCTCTGTCTTTAGCTCTCAGTCCCAGTATTTACATTCACAGTTGTTTCCCCTGCAGGTAGTTCTCAGTCTTAGTTTCTCCCCATCTTTTGTCTGTCACTTTGTGCCAATTTTATCACAACTCTAGTGCAGATGAAGGCTTGTCTTCCCTGCCTCCTGCACCACAAACACTAAGGTAGCACTGAGTGACTGCAACACACCCTTTACTTTTTCCTGTTCTTTTGGCACAACTTTTACTGGAGCCAAGATGGGCTGATGGTCTTCTGAGTCTGGTGACAGCCCAGCTCTGTAAAAATGAGCCCATCAGTTCCATACCTCCCACTTTCCCCTGATAGGGAGCATGTTTCTCTAATGCTGCCTGGCTGCCATGGATGAGATGTGAGGTTGTTCCTAAACCTGCTTCTCTCATCCTCTTAAATATGTGACTTGGCTGCCAAGTCATGGATTTGTGCTTGGCAGCCTGCGATAGCAACTGGAAACACAACATACACAATACAGTTGGAAAAAAAAAAAAAAGAAAAAAAAAAAGAGAAGGCTGAGAAGAGCAAAGACAGAGCTGCGTTTTCAAGATGGTTTGAGAGTCTTGTTTAGCTATCCATGGGCTGATTGTGTTTGCATGGATAAATCTTTAAAGAGTACCCATGGGAGAAAAGATGTAGTGTTTGGAAGTGGGAGGAAGGTAGGGGCAATTTAATTGAAATTTTTTTCCCCCCACATTATCCATTTATTCTTCCATGTGGCTGTGAACATCTCAGTATTGCTTTCAGGAGTATTTTCCCTAGTTAGACAACCATTGCAAAAATGAATGATGCTATCTCTTAGAACTGAAAGCACAGGAAATGTTCATTCTGTGTTACTGAACTGACCTGTCTAAAAGTTGTGGGTCAGGTATTTTCACCTTTTTGAAGTACATACTGGCCTAGTGCAGCTGTACTAGCAAAATTCTAGATTGTTGTTGGTTTTCACCTTATCAGCTGACCTGATCTATCAAGAGATGTGGTCCTGTCACTGTCCCCCCCCTTTTTTTTTTATCTGCAACCCCACTAGTCTTTCTCTGACTTCACCATAAACAGATGTAAAATGATAACAGAAAGATTCATATTTATTTATGCTAGATTACTATTTTTTGACAGGTTAGGGAAACGCCTTGCTGTGAGGACAGAGAAGATAATGAATCAACATAGAGATAAATGAGGGGAAAAATTTGATGGGAGCAAGAATGCCTCTTCCATCAACAACTAGCTGTTAGGTTGGTTTAGCTGTAACATAAACCTCAGCCTTCAGAGAGACTTGACTTGTATTGACAAAAACTACTTTTGTCAATAGAACTTGTACCACTTTTGGGTGTGATCTAAGCAGTACCATGACACTGATAGACTGTGAATGACTAGTATGAGATATTCTCTATATTCTCAAAATATCCCAAAGATCAAAATACCACCTTCAAAATCATGCCCTTAAGCAGCTTGACTTAGCATACAGGAATTATTTCCAGGGGCAACTTGCAAGTCTTGATCTGACTGCTCACACAGGCACTTGATTTTGATCTGACTGCTCACACAGGTCATGTAAGAGGCCTGGTAGATATACTTCAAAATCTTGTAAAGTCTAAAACTGAAGTATGTTTAACATTCAGAGTGATGTGCAAACATCAATGCCCATGACAGAGGGACCAAGTGCAGCTGCCTTCACTGCTGCCAGTCCTTGGCCAGTAACCTCTGCAGCTTCTGACAGCTAAAAACACAGCAAGCCCAAGTGAGTGGCTGTGGAGATGTTTTGCATGGAAAACACTTAATTTCCCTGTTTGGACTAAAATGTTGCCCAGCAAAGCTGCTTAGCAAAGCTGTGAAGGAGCAGAGCACACAGACCATGAGCCCCACTCCACAGGGAAGGCTGAGGGGGTTAATGTGCTGGGACTGGCAGTTACTAGGGGACAGCAGGCTGTCACCAGGATACTGCTGACAGCAATGCCTGCCTCACCCCCTTCCCTCCTGGCAGTGTCCTGGGCAAGCACCATGCTGTTGC
Source organism: Ceyx cyanopectus (assembly GCA_013401355.1). Taxonomy (NCBI): domain Eukaryota; kingdom Metazoa; phylum Chordata; class Aves; order Coraciiformes; family Alcedinidae; genus Ceyx; species Ceyx cyanopectus. The sequence continues at coordinate 9,853 of VYZU01005069.1, forward strand.
TTGCATGTCCATACCTTTCCCAGCTCCATCCTGTTGCTGCTGTTCACATTTGTCTCTGTAGCAGTTCCTGTGTATTACAGGAGGCCCCATGGGGTGGGCAGGGCAGGGCAGGGACCTGTTGCACTGCCCCAGCCAGGGAGCATGGGAGCCAGGGACATTCATTGTCAGTTGCATTAGTGTGAAGCAGCTTAGATGTACTTTGAAGACACAGGAGTGGTATTTTCTCCATCCTGTGATGCGTTGGTAGGCCTTGCTATGCTGTACCTTTTCTATTTTTCTTTCATGGTTCATAATCCCTTGTGTAACATAAAGGTACAGTGTTTGCATGGCCCTTTTCATCTGAGAGTTGTAAACTGGTATTAGAAAGCTGGATCTGGAGACTAGAGCAGACAAATTGAAGTAACCACTTTTTGTCAAAGGATTAGAGCTGTGGTTTCCTAATACTCATCTCTGTGGTGCAACCATTGCATAGGTTGCTGGCTGCTGATGTGAGATTTTTCTGTTGTCCTGTATCCAGCACTCTACTACCAAATTAGATGGAGCAAGAATCTGTGAGAGCCTTGTGGCTGGCTGGTGGAGTGGTATCTGACAAAAAAAGTCACAGAGAGCCTTAATGGTTCATTCGGTTTTAACCTGTGAGAAGAAGGATTTCAGCAGTAAGAGTAATTTTGCTTTAAAGGTGACCTGCAAATAATAAGCCTTGCAATTCTGTCTTGCTAATTAAGAAAGGACAAATAGATCTTACAAAAAGAATCCAGGGGATTCTTTTTGTATGGCTTTTAAAAAATACATAGATACTTTAAAATGCTGTTAGTAGTTGTGTTGTCCAGTGTCCCCTGAAAGGTCTATCTGGTGTTTATTTAAAGTTCTCAGAATATCAGGAAAGTAACATATTTCAAATTTTACACAAAGATTTGTTTTCTCCTGATACTTAGTATTTATAATTACATAAATATAAAAAAACCCAAAACACAACTAAAAGCAATGTATTGTTTAATGCATGACTTCATTCGATTTCTCAGTCTTTACTGATCCACTAGCAAAAAGTGAAAGAACTGATGTTTGTCAGCAAACTTCCAATTTTTTTATTCACAACCTGAAAGACATAAAAAAGGACAGAACATCTTCTTCCTTCTTATGCTGGCAACATTTAAACTCAGAGAACTTCTATTCAAATGCCTCACATACAAACAATAGCTGGGGAAAAAGGCTGAAGAAAGATAGAAAGTGGCCCATATTCACAGTGCTTGCTTTATATAAATATTTTGTTGTTCTGAGAACCTGAGCATAGATTTCTGTCATGTACTCTATATGCTGTTTTCTTGCAGAAATTAAAACTAACTTCAGGGGTGTGGTACTGGAAAGGCATTTATTTCATACTGCTCTCAAGCTGAACCCACTACAGCGGGACAGCTGAAAGTATGTGGCAAGTCTTGCCATGTGTCACAAATGTGCACCACGCACTGGAGTGGCAGTGCTGGACACGAGGGCCACGTGCCACCCCAGCTGTCTATGGGTGAAGGACCACAGACTGATGTTCCCTGGTGCCGATGTCATGTACAACCCCATACCATAGTGAGCTCCAGAGGACTGCAGACCTTTAGGGAGACCACAGCTCTGCAGGAGACAAAGTGCACATCACTGTGCTTTGAAGGTCTGTGGCAGTGGTGGATTAAGACTTTATCAGGCCTTATAAACCACTGGGGAAAAAGAAACCCCAACACCCAAAATACATACCCACCTGATTGCTTCTCAAGTGCAGGGCAGGGAGCATGGTGGAGCATGGCAGTGGTCGGTCAGTCACACACTGCCCAGTGTTGCCTCCTGCCCCCCGGGCATTTTCCAGGTCTTTGTCACAGTGGAGCCAGGCTGCTCACCTCGCTCCTGGTCACACGGCTACTGAAGGAGCCTTTCATGGTCTGTGTCTCAGCAGCTCTGCCCAACTTCTCTGTTGGGCTTGGGAATGCTACTGACTCTGCCCAGTAAGCTCTTGAGGGAGAGGTGTGATCTCCCTGGTGACCTCTGCCTGTCTTTGCCCTCAACAATCCCAAAGAAAAGCTCTGGAACAGAGCAGTTTACATTTAAAATACACCTAAAACCACCCGAGGCACTGGTTGCTCAAAGGGTATACGTGATGTAGTGCATACAGTGGCAGAAGGCAAAGCAGGAGGACCCAGGGAAGTTCCTTAACACTTTGCTTCTGCGTCCTTGAAAGCAATGTCTCACATGGACCTCACCACAGGTGTGGTCTCACAGGACCACACCACCTTTTCTTTGTGTCAGTCAGAGGCCAAAATAGAGATGCCTTTGTACCAAGGGATATTAACCAATTTGTACTCCTGCTAGCAATTTAAAATCATGCTACTGCATTCTTGTACCCTGTATTTCAGCTCCAATACAGAAGATGAGGAAAACCTTAAGGAAGGAAAAAAATATTCTTTTAGGAAATGTGTATCAAGACATTAAAGATGTATTTCAATTCAACCACCCTAGCTAAAAAAAAAACAAACCCAAGATCATTTGGGTGGGAATATTTTCATTCATTGTCTGAGGATCATGTCTGAACAAAACATGTGGAAAAGGAAGCCAGCTGTCATTTCAACAGGGAGGATGAGTGGTCTGAACACAAAAACAGAGCCAGACATGCCTGATGTTGGATGGTAGCTCAGGCAGTAGCCTGGTATGACTTTGGTCAAGTTGTTCAGGATCTTTGTTGCTGTTTCCAGATCACTCATAACGAGGTAATAATTCTACTCTACTCTAAAGGATATTGTGAGGTAATTAATTCATCTGTGTAAGGCACTTCAAAGATTATATTATTATTACTAATAATTTTATAAATTCACAACCTGGTATAGCTGACTTTCATCCATTACTTAAAACCTCTTTGATCTAAATAATACAGTTGCAATTTATTATGTTAGCAACTAAAAGAACAACTTCAGATGCAACCTTAGAGGTGAAATGTCCTATTTCTCTCAACATCCCAAGCCTGTTTTATGGTTATAATAGTTGAAAGTTAGTTCAGGATACCTGACAAACACATTTCACTGCCTGTGCTTTTGAAACTGAGTGCAACGAAGTGAGTACATACCAGGTAGATAATCTTTATGTTCTCAGCTTGGAATTAACACTGTTCCTTAATTGTTATGCATTGGCCAACTACTAGCATCTTCCAAGATGATTGTAGTGCAACACTCCCTGAAAGAATGCTGTATGACAAAGAAGAAAAATTGTACAAGCTGTCCAAGTGGGTGCAACATGAATATGTTTCATTGGAGGATGTCAAATGTGAGTAAATACAGGTATTGCATATCAGCAAGGCATTGCATATAAGTTAAAAAGCTATTTCTAGTAGCACTGGCATCTTTTTGAGGAAATAATGCTTTTTCTCCTCTGTATGTTTTCAGATGCTGCTTTGCTTATGAAAGAAGCAAATGAGTTGCATCCTGTAACCATTTTCAGCAGTTATGAGGTATGTCATTTAGAGTGTATTTTGAGAATTACATGTGTCTAACTGGCAGTGGAGGGACCAGGGTGTACGAGAAGTAGAATATGAACTATCAGAGGTTTCAAATCTTTTCATCTGTGAGGTTCGGTGGCAAACATACCAAATGCACATTGTTCTTGACACATGCAGGGAAATAATCCTATCACCCATTACCCATAATCTCTACTCTTACCAAGAATGAAGCCAAAAACTTGGGTCTACATTTCTGAAGGTTGTTATGTATTTTACTCTAAGATAAATTTCATGTTATCCAGTGCTTCTGCAACACCACGTGTACTAGGAGTGTTGACATGTCTGGAAATCTGGGCTGCCTTCCTGGGCTGCTTCTGTTCCCATCTGAGCTCAGTATTTGCCTCTGTCACTTATCATCATTACTTCCCTATAGGTTAAAAGTGAGAAGCATTGTATCTCAGAGGCATATCCCTGAGATCACCAGGGCAATACATTGGCTGCATTGCCTTTGACTTAGGAAAGTATCTGGAGACCTTGTTGAGCTTTAGCCATACTGCCCTTCTAGAAGGAAAAGGTGTCTGAGTTGTCCCCCTTTTCCTTTGAATGTGGATGTCACTCTCCTAGCAAGTTCAGTGCAGAAAACATGCTGCTTGGGAGTATGTTGGTAATACCCAATTCAATCCACTCTTCAGCGTGTTTATTGGACTCTGTTAGTAATTCTCTAAAAGCCTTCAAAGTCTTACTGTGGGGTGGAGTGCTTGCTATGAATAGGTCTCAACCATACAGCTAATATTTTGTATAATGCAGGCCCTTGAGCAGAGACTTTGTTCTTTTTCATAATGTTCTGGTGGTGTCTATACCTGCGAATATGCCGACTTCACAGTTACCTTTCTACCTTCCATTTAGGAATGAGAAACTAGATGAGTTCCTCGTGGCCCTGCTCTTGTATCTATCTTTTTACTTGGAAAAAATTGCCCAGGAAAAGAAATGCAGATCCTTGATTTCGTGAGTAAAAGACTTCAGGGGTACACAGAGCTTGCTCAAGCAAATCTGGAAACATAGGGCAGTCTTTTGTGTCATAATCAATGGTATTCTACACATGAGCAAGAACTTCTTGCTATATTGGCCCAAACTATATATGGAATAGTAAAGAGAAACCCCCTTGGTCTCACCATTTATGTCTCCTCTCCTCTTGTCCTCTGTGCTCTCCAGAGCATCGTCTCCTCTAACTAAGCAGAGAGACAGATTTTCTGGGTAGGATTGAACCCTGCTTTGCCCCAGCCTTGCCCTAAGCAGTGTGCACTGTTATGTACATGGCATGGCATCACCATAGTCTCCCTTTCAAGAAGGTAGCTGGATCCAGTCCTACTACAGTGGGGTCACCAAATAATTTGGCTCCTCAAGGTGATGCAGCAATATGAATAAATCACTACTACTACCACTGATGTGAAATCTATGCGAGTGCCCTGGATTGAAATACTTTCCCATAATGCCATTTCCCAGTATAACCTTAACATCCAGTCATTTCTGCTTGCAATACAGAGCAGCAAATAGTAGCAAATGAGTCTTCTGGGTGTCGTCTTATGCTGTGGGTCACATTGCTTTAAGACTTATTTCTAAATACTTTGCAAAGCAGGTTCAGATGACTCTTAGGTGCTGGAAACATGTTCCAACATGAGGAATATATGCTAGGAAAGCAGTTCCCAAGTAAGGGTGTGTGATCACACTTGCTGCCTTGCAGAGTGGAAGTGGGGATGCCAGGGATCTACTGTCTTAGAAGGTTATATGCCTTGGGAGAAAGCTTTGCAGAGTTACAAATCATGACTGTAAGAAACTTCAGTGATTTTATGGGGTCTATAATAGGCTCTGAGAATTGAATGACCATTTTCCTAGAACACAATTATTACTTCACAATTCATGAAGCCTTGGTATAAAGAGGGACTGATTTATCTGGATTGAAGAAAATTGGAGAGCTGCTGGCCTTAAGGAACTGATTTGTTCGACATTCATAGATTGACAGGTCTTTCTGTCATTGTTCAAAAATAATTAATGAATAAAGAAATCCACCAGAGTAGTATACACAAAGTTCATAGATTCAATTGAGGAGCTCTGGTCTGCAGTTTACAAAATGATCCCCTCGCTCATGGCTGGTAAAGGCTGGACAAAGAGGTGACCCTGTGTGTCATCACACCTCAGTATGGATCATATCTACTTATGTGGCAAATAGAGAGACTGAAACAATTGGATTTTGGATCTATTGCAATATAGGGTTTATGTTTCCTGGATCACGGGGGCTTTGGTTAGTAGGTGTCAGATATAAGCACTGGATAAACTCTGCCAGGAGAGACTTTTTGGTGTGTTCTGCTACACAGTGCTCCCAAAGCGAGTCCTGCCTTTGAGTGGGAAACATATACTGACTCTCCACTGCTACAGTACTGGTTTGTTTAGATTTATTACCTCCCCTGAAGGTAAGTGTCTTGCTTGTCAGGATTACCTACATGCAGTGTTAACATCAGAGAATCTTGAAGAGGAGACACCATGCAGAACCAGGAATTCAGGATATTAATCTACTGAAGTACAAACACAAGGAAGGAAAATAAAATGACAAAAGGCAATTTTAATTAATTGCTTTTTAGCATCTTAGCTGACTTGGATGAGCAGAGAGATATTAATCATATTGTGAAAAGCTTTCTGATATTGCATTTTCTTTCCATGTTCAAGGCCTCCCATTTCCTCTGTTATCCAGCTGGTCTAATCCCAAATTTGCTATGTGTTATATTTCAGATTAAATGTAGCAAGGTCTGTGTTTTCCTTCCTCTGGAGTTCAGTTCTGGAACAGTCTTCCACTAAGAAGTAGTGAGGGCAGGCAAGAACACTGCTCTTTTTCTGAGGTGGNATTAATCATATTGTGAAAAGCTTTCTGATATTGCATTTTCTTTCCATGTTCAAGGCCTCCCATTTCCTCTGTTATCCAGCTGGTCTAATCCCAAATTTGCTATGTGTTATATTTCAGATTAAATGTAGCAAGGTCTGTGTTTTCCTTCCTCTGGAGTTCAGTTCTGGAACAGTCTTCCACTAAGAAGTAGTGAGGGCAGGCAAGAACACTGCTCTTTTTCTGAGGTGGAGTCACGTGAGCTCGTGAAAGGAATTCTGTAACTACATGACACAATCATAATGACATAAAATTACATTTGTGATAAGAATCATTGGTTTGTGATATGCTGATATATTTGAGACAATGTGAAAGAAGATTGCATAGTTTTCCTTTATTTATTCCACATAAATCCCAGGCTCAGGGCTGTTGCTGGTGCTGTTCAGGAAGAAAATTCTCTCCCCCTTCCTCCAAGATACAATTTCGTTTCAGAGGCTTTTTTGCTTTCCCAAATAGCACTGGCTATGTGCCACAAGTAGAGACAGACTGGAGGCAAGATACACCAGTACCATTTCATGTTTCTCATTAGTGATACCTATAATTTGCTCCCAGTTACACTGACAGACAGGTTACTTGGAGACAGGGCTTGGTGACCCGCCTAGTCCTTTATCAGCCTCCTGTTCCTATTTGACAGACACATCCAATGGCTGTTCAGTCCCCAAGCTGCTCTTCTTGTAGACTGCGTTGATAACCCAGTAGCACAGGAAACAATGCTGGTTATTCCTGCTCTAGATGGTGTGTTCTGGGGCTCCTGCCATTTGGGCTGCCTATGAGAGATGCCTAACTCATCTGTTGTATTTAGTTTGTCCACAGGGAGCCAGGCCTGATGGTCTGAATAGCTCCTCAACTGTCTTGAACCTACACTGTGTAGAAGTATCAGTGTCCACAGTGCCTCAAGAGAACATCTGAGACCATCCTGGCTTCAGAAGGAATTTTTTTCTGCGCATTAAACTTTCTCTGAAAAATAAAGTATTGAAGGGGTTCCTATCAGAGAAAGTCAGGATGAATCTGGACAAGTTTGACTTCTTGTGACTTTGTCTTTTGTTGATGTCATGCTGATTCTTCTTAAGTCCAAGCCTGAGGCTTTCCTGGCTTTTTCTAGATTCAGGAAGATCTTGTAACTTCAAAAACAACCGAGCAGTTTTCCAAAGCAGCAGGCATAAGGCATTCCCCCCCTGGAGACAGCTTGGGAATATTCACCTCTGAAATATGCAACTCTAAGAACAAAAAGTCAGCAGTGGTGGATGAGACATGAATGGAATAAGGGTTATTATTTCTGTCCTGCATTTTATTTCCCCTTTAGTTTCTGTCTGTTTCTGCTTCCAACCCTTTTATTTCTTTTGAGGAAAATCTGCTGAATTTTATTAACAATCATCCTTGAGAAGCTCAGAGTAATTGTCCTAATTTATTAAAGGTGGGTTGTGTAGGAAGATTAAGAGCTGGAGGCCATCAGGACAGATAAAACCAGCTCTCCTGAGTGTGAAAGGAGGCTAGTAACCTTCAGGCCAGCAGCGCTCACAGGCACCAGCAGACAGCCGGGTGGATTACAGGGGAAGCAGAGGAAATAGAAAGCTCTTTGCTTTGGCATTTCCTTAGTGTTTGATCTGAATTGGTTTAAAATACAGGCTTGCAGTGTCAGCCATTCCTGTTCAGATGCAGTCCCAAAAGCCCTTCATGTGCTTTTTTGAAGAGGACTAAGTGCTGTCTCTGAAAAAGCCAGACCCACTGCTCCAGGCTGCCTTGTGACAGAGCCTGTGCCTGGAGATATCTAAATGCACCTCCAGGGCTTTCATACAGGCTGCAGAAANAATTTGCTATGTGTTATATTTCAGATTAAATGTAGCAAGGTCTGTGTTTTCCTTCCTCTGGAGTTCAGTTCTGGAACAGTCTTCCACTAAGAAGTAGTGAGGGCAGGCAAGAACACTGCTCTTTTTCTGAGGTGGAGTCACGTGAGCTCGTGAAAGGAATTCTGTAACTACATGACACAATCATAATGACATAAAATTACATTTGTGATAAGAATCATTGGTTTGTGATATGCTGATATATTTGAGACAATGTGAAAGAAGATTGCATAGTTTTCCTTTATTTATTCCACATAAATCCCAGGCTCAGGGCTGTTGCTGGTGCTGTTCAGGAAGAAAATTCTCTCCCCCTTCCTCCAAGATACAATTTCGTTTCAGAGGCTTTTTTGCTTTCCCAAATAGCACTGGCTATGTGCCACAAGTAGAGACAGACNTCATGAAGCCTTGGTATAAAGAGGGACTGATTTATCTGGATTGAAGAAAATTGGAGAGCTGCTGGCCTTAAGGAACTGATTTGTTCGACATTCATAGATTGANATACACCAGTACCATTTCATGTTTCTCATTAGTGATACCTATAATTTGCTCCCAGTTACACTGACAGACAGGTTACTTGGAGACAGGGCTTGGTGACCCGCCTAGTCCTTTATCAGCCTCCTGTTCCTATTTGACAGACACATCCAATGGCTGTTCAGTCCCCAAGCTGCTCTTCTTGTAGACTGCGTTGATAACCCAGTAGCACAGGAAACAATGCTGGTTATTCCTGCTCTAGATGGTGTGTTCTGGGGCTCCTGCCATTTGGGCTGCCTATGAGAGATGCCTAACTCATCTGTTGTATTTAGTTTGTCCACAGGGAGCCAGGCCTGATGGTCTGAATAGCTCCTCAACTGTCTTGAACCTACACTGTGTAGAAGTATCAGTGTCCACAGTGCCTCAAGAGAACATCTGAGACCATCCTGGCTTCAGAAGGAATTTTTTTCTGCGCATTAAACTTTCTCTGAAAAATAAAGTATTGAAGGGGTTCCTATCAGAGAAAGTCAGGATGAATCTGGACAAGTTTGACTTCTTGTGACTTTGTCTTTTGTTGATGTCATGCTGATTCTTCTTAAGTCCAAGCCTGAGGCTTTCCTGGCTTTTTCTAGATTCAGGAAGATCTTGTAACTTCAAAAACAACCGAGCAGTTTTCCAAAGCAGCAGGCATAAGGCATTCCCCCCCTGGAGACAGCTTGGGAATATTCACCTCTGAAATATGCAACTCTAAGAACAAAAAGTCAGCAGTGGTGGATGAGACATGAATGGAATAAGGGTTATTATTTCTGTCCTGCATTTTATTTCCCCTTTAGTTTCTGTCTGTTTCTGCTTCCAACCCTTTTATTTCTTTTGAGGAAAATCTGCTGAATTTTATTAACAATCATCCTTGAGAAGCTCAGAGTAATTGTCCTAATTTATTAAAGGTGGGTTGTGTAGGAAGATTAAGAGCTGGAGGCCATCAGGACAGATAAAACCAGCTCTCCTGAGTGTGAAAGGAGGCTAGTAACCTTCAGGCCAGCAGCGCTCACAGGCACCAGCAGACAGCCGGGTGGATTACAGGGGAAGCAGAGGAAATAGAAAGCTCTTTGCTTTGGCATTTCCTTAGTGTTTGATCTGAATTGGTTTAAAATACAGGCTTGCAGTGTCAGCCATTCCTGTTCAGATGCAGTCCCAAAAGCCCTTCATGTGCTTTTTTGAAGAGGACTAAGTGCTGTCTCTGAAAAAGCCAGACCCACTGCTCCAGGCTGCCTTGTGACAGAGCCTGTGCCTGGAGATATCTAAATGCACCTCCAGGGCTTTCATACAGGCTGCAGAAAAGGTTCATAAGCTATGCAGGATCAAAGACAGCAACCTGATGGGCTGTGGGCATGCAGCTTATGAGTTGTGTGGAGCAAGAGAGATTGTCTGTCCCCAAGCCCCAGGCCTTCTGGCCCCACCAGCATTGCCAAGCTGCTCTGGAAGTGTCTGAACCCAGTCTTGATACAGAGGGGTCCCTTGATAGTGGTGTCATGCAGCATGTTAGTTTATGTGCCTTAAAACCACACTTAGTTCTCAGGATCAGTCACTCTTTCTAGCATCCCTTCTGTCCAGAGCAACTTCCCTGAAAATCTTTTTCCCTTTTTGTTTTAAACAGGACTGTGATATTTTTAGAGGACAAAGAACTGTATTGACAAAGTTAACAGTTGCCAGGATTCACCTTGCCAAGGTGTACTGCAAACTTATCCTCAGACAAGGCATGGCACAGCAGCACCACGTGCCTAGCAGAAAGTAAGCCAATCCTTTCTGGGGACTCTCACTATGTCAAGGGCCACAGAAGCCCAGGGCCAAGGATTCTGTTGAGTGACACAAGCCAATGCTCAGGGAAATACATATCTTGTGAGGCAAGGAGTCACAGAGGTTTAAAGGACCATGAGACAGAGAAGTGCCCTGATCTCCCTGCAGCTCTATCTCATCTCATAGCTGACTCCAAAAGTGCTTTTGGTGAACTGTTGCCAACTGACTTGGCCACAGTGAGGTACAGCAGAGCTCTGGATACCAGACTGGAAAGCTCTAGCCCTGTTATGTGGAAGCCTTGCTAAGAGCTGGAAACTTTAATGTGTTCAACATGAAAAGTAGCAAGGCAAACATCAGTGCCAGCACTTGATCTTACTCCTGACACTTCCATTGCACTAAATCTTGAAAGCAATGGTTATGTACCTGCTGGTTGCCATGGATCCCTGCATAAATTTCCTCTTATGCCATGTCTGAGATAAGACTAGTCTAGCAAGTGAAGGAGAACTGGGCGACCTTGCTCCTGGCTGGGGTGGGGGAACATGGGTTTCCTTCTAATCAAGAGAAGAAGGTAAGCTGTGAAATGATGGAGTCAAAGGGGAGCTGAAATTGCTTTTCTAACAGGGCTTTCATTTAAGCGTGCCCCATTCCACAAGGTGACAGACCCTGAGAATTCAGAATGTGTTCCCTCTGCATCCTGGCACATCAATGTTTCACTGGGTACTCCTGGGAGCAGCCCTCTGTGCCAAATCCCTGGTCCCAGGATCCTCTGAGCAGAGGCATCCTCTTAACCTTCTTGCTGGTTGGACAGGGAGAACTATGGCAGCATTTCTTTATTTCTGTTGGGTGGCCCCAGTGTCTGTACTTAAGAACTCAGTCGGAGGAACTTACTGCAGAAAGTTACTCGAATACAAAAGCTGGATGCAGCTGGATAAACCAGTCTGTTGTATACACAGCTAGTTAGCTCTGCTCCCTGGTATTGTCTGGTGGATTAGGATGTGCAGAATTGAGGCAAACAAGAAGTCTGGTGGCAAAAAAACCACCAGCATGGCAGTGAGAGCAGAGGTCTGAAAGAAGAAACTGTGTTTTCTAATATTTGCATCACGGTGGGAGTCAGAGGCTGGCAGCAGGTTGGGATGTTGGTGTCCAGGCTATGAAAACATAAAGTCTAAAAAAAAGTTGTGTCTTAAAGTCTTCATGATGTCAGGTGCTCTGTGAAGAGAGACCTCACGGAGTTACTCATATCAGGGAGGCAGTAGCTGACTGCAGCTGACTTCAGAATAAGGCTAATGCTGAGCACGTTATAATATAAGACACTTACCATACCATGCTGCAATTATGTAAAGATAATCTTTTCCAGGATGACTCACTTTACCCTTAAATGTTATCTGGATCCTCCCAAACCATCATATGAACTGGAAATACAACAGCTCAAGGACAGACCAGATTAACACTCTTCATTATAAAAGATGGTTAGGAATTTTTTGAGTACACATGTTTTTGGATGGGGAAGGTCCTTCATCAAAATGGAAACTGTAGGGAATGTTACTTTTGAGGAGGTTTTTTTAACCTGAAAAATGCTTAGATTAAAAAAATGAGAAACTACTGATAATGTGCCACCTCCAGTTTTACTATATTTCTTACAATCCAACTATGGTGCTGAAGTTTTTGCTTTTCACTCTAATTCACCATAGCAACACTTTAATGAAATCTTATACCATGTTAGTAAACTACTTTCCCTTCCAGATCTGCCAAATGTCTGTGTTCATAGGAAATTACTGATTTTTCATGTAAAGTTTTTCTCCAAAATTTTTAAAAAGAAGCCTTAGGTGGAGAACATGTTCAGCTTAACAATTTATATATTAGTAAAATGCAGCATTAAAATCCTATCTTGATACTATCCCAGACTGGAATTTAAGATACTTCCTCCAAACCTGTTATTTGCATGCTAGCATTAGTTCTGTTGTGCCTTCAATGCTGAGGAAGGAATAGGCGTGCCTGGCTTTCTCCTTTTAAGTTGATGGGGATTGTGCAACTTTTTTTGTGGTGCCAGTTTCCTTACGAGCATTTGTCACAATGGAAAAAATACGGAGTGTTCCCAAGGGTGCCTGCCCTGATGGCGCAAACACAGTCAAGCCAGGTCTCACTGATCCTTGCAGCTGGCTTGAGCCATGGCAAGTAGAGTCCCAGTTGTGGTGGAGGGAGCTGTGAAATGGCACAGGAAGCATTTCTTCCCCATCTGCCCCTATTTGTGGCACTAGTTCTTGTAGATGTCCGAAGCCACTATCATCCTCCTTCCAAACCCCACACTTACTGCACTGTCTGCCCTCGGCTGTGCTGTCCCCCTCTTTTATAAATCAACTCGTTCTGTCCCTCTCACAGCTCTGAGAAATCAGTATTACTATATAACCAGAAGGCACGATGCTTTTTGATCACTCTTTCACTTTTCTTACAAGTCTTGTCCTGGTGCTTGTTGCAGGTTTGATGTTTTGCTGACCCTTTCTCTGTTTTCCTGGGTAATTGGCAACTGTGCCCCAGACATGGGAGGTGTCTCCTAATTCATTACTTCTTTTAGAAAGCTTTACTTCAAGCAGATCTCTTCTTCAGAGGAAGAATTCACTGGGAGAAAGAAGGGTGGAGACCCCTGGCCTTATCTGACTCTTAGCATTAGCATATCTCCTGTTACTGGCCTCTACATAGGTTTCTGTGTTAAAGTAGGGACTAGTTCAAAAACACTTCATGAGTTGGGGTCACTTTAGTTTTCTCTGCTCGGCTACCCTGAAGTCAGAAGACTGTGCTTTACCATAATTCATAAGGAACCAAAAGCATCAGAGTTGTTGTGGGAGTTTTTCTTTGGCAAACAGCCATGCCAAGCTTGCAGAGTCAAGCTTCTTTTCCCTTGCACAATACATGAAGTGTCAGCAGTATTATGGCTGGTGGAAGCCAAGTAGGGAGACACATGGTCTTCTTGATCAAAAGATAATAAATATAAGTCAGAAGATGGTAAACAGAGCTATAGGTGAAAGATATTATCTTCATGGTCTGCTCTACATTGATGTTTTCTGGGGTGATGGCAGCTGGGGTACCCTAGATGTGTGGAGCATTTGATGTTATCAGGAAGATAAGGGACATGTCAGGAGTTGAGTTGATGGGGAGACAGGCTTTCCCATGCATCTGACAGGACCAAGCCAGATCTATGCGTTATCTGTAGGCTAGCAGGTTTGCTTTCACTTCCATGAGGGTGAGTTGTGCCATCTCCAGAACAGAGTGGCTGCTGGGATGTGTGCATCATCATCATTAAATGACTTTAATGGCCATTTCCATGATGGACAGTCATATTTGGCTTTGTGTGAGAATCCCTAGGCTCAAGTGGGTGGTGAGAGCATCTCTCAGGCTTCCACTGGGCAAATTTGCTGCTTCTTTAACAAAGACCTTTTGTCATTCTTGGGCATGTTTTACATTTCTTCTTGGAGATACATCAAGCATCTTCTTCCTAGTTTTCAAGTTTATTGTCTCATCATTGGCCTGGCATTGTGCCTTTGGTCATTCTGCTTGTTGCTCTTTTAGTGATGTCAGGAAGAGTTTTTCTTATTGACTTCAGTGGGAACTGGGTTATATCAGCACTGACCATTTTTGAGAGGCCCATGCAGAGAGCTCAGTCTAGATGGCATAGCAGGGGAGCCTCTCCTGCTCATCACATTCAGTTTTGTTCTCTGTCAGATTTAATTAACCAAGCCATAAAATATTTTGCATTTTCTCTTCTGAGGCAATTCAGAAGTCCTGCCTTTCTCTTGGACAGTGGGTCTCCACATGCTAGTAATAAGGATCTACAAGGAACAACTTTATTGCCCTGGTGAAATGCCAGCTTGGCATAGCCCCATGAGTCATATTCAATGCTCTGTTCAGAGAACTGAAAGGAAGACTGCTGCTATTAATTTTGTGCTCTTGTTCACTGCCTTAGGAGAAAAACATAATTGCAGAAAGATCAAAGCTTCTTTGAGGTAAGAAAGACATGAAGATAAATGGAGAGTGTGACTGTCAGCACAGAGCATGTCCCTCCCTTGCACATGTAAATGCTCCTTTCCTTTTTGATTCCCCCAGTGTACTTGTAGGTCAGAGTACCTAGAAAAAAAATTACCTCTAGGGCCCCCATATCCCTGTAAAATAGCATCTCTTTGCCCTTCAGCCCAAGTCTTTCTCCCTTGGAGCCCTCAGCTGGAAAGTTTCAGTCCCTCTGTGGCTCTTGGACCCCAGGCAGTTCCCACCACAGCCTGAGGTCCCTCTGGGAAGTTTGGTCTACAGATTTCTTCTCATAATTGACCTTATAGTTTCATCTCTGTAGGTGAGAAATTTTACAGCCACCCTTTATTTGCATTGCCCTTGGTGAAATTTCTGGATGCCAATAAGTTCTTGTGGCCTGCAACATACAGCTCCATCAGCTGTTCATGAGACTCACTATGTAGCAGGACTTCAGCAAATTGGTATGAAACAGCTGGGTCCATATTATACTTTGTACTTCATAAACTAGGAAGCCTGTCCTTGGAAGAGGGGAACTTGTGGATTCATTTCCAATTTAATTCAAGAACAGACGTAGTAGAGATTCAATTTAGTGGAAGATTATTCAATTTATAACAGGGATCACAAATGTTAAATGGGAAAAGCTAGATCTAATGTAATAACTCATTTAAACATGATCACTGTAAATCAGTTTTGCTCTGTTGAAGTGTATGTAAAGCTTCCTATAAGACTTTTCCTCATAAGTCTTCTTTTTCTGCCTAGAAATTAGAATATAAGAATTGCCTTCATTTGTTTGTATCTTCAGAGTTCTGGTAATCTAATGAATGCTACAGCACTGCACATGCAAAGTCTTAGGACATATTTACAACACACCACAGCCAGTCCAGTATTTCCTGAGAGTGTGAAATTTGCTACAAATGCACATATAATTGTTTTTTGCGTGCTTTGGAAGTTAAGGGCATCCTGAGCATCTTGGCTTTATAGTTTATACACAGAGTCATGTAATTCATATGCAAACTTTCCAGGGAGTGCTGAGCTGCCCTTGACCATACACAATTCAGGCTGTGTGCACACTGCAGACAGACACTTGACATGGTGTGCAAGGTGCTGAGGGTACAAGGATGGGTATTTGTTTTTCCCTGGGGGAGAGCAGGCATTGTCTGCTAAAGGAGGCAAGGTTCCTTGCTGGTTTGCCTAGGAAACATTATGAA
The DNA here is from genome assembly GCA_013401355.1 of Ceyx cyanopectus. Classification (NCBI taxonomy): domain Eukaryota; kingdom Metazoa; phylum Chordata; class Aves; order Coraciiformes; family Alcedinidae; genus Ceyx; species Ceyx cyanopectus. The sequence goes on from VYZU01005069.1 coordinate 25,582, forward strand.
TCTGTCCCCCTTTCTCCTGTTTTTCTTTGCTTCACTGCGTCAAGCAGATTAACAGAATGTTTTTTAACAAGGTGGGCATCATTGGAGCTCATTGTAGTGAGTTAAAATTTCTTATGAGTATGCTTGTCGGGACGACGGAGGAGGAGGAAGAAGAAGAAAATGGAAGAATGAGTGGTTTGTCCAACCTGACAGACAATGTAATTTTACCACCCCTGAGAAGCCCCCGAAACAGGTTTAGCAATCAGAGTACTGTGCTCTCAGGAGCAGTGGCAGAAGGTGGCTGTAATTAGAGCAACTAGCAGAAGTAGTATGTGTTGTGTGGCACGGTTTCACATTGCTAAGTAAATCACTTGAAATTGCAGCTTGAGAAGCTTGACTCATTGTCAGAGGTGGGGCAGTTAAGTGCACAAAGACCTGGACTGGGTGACTGGAGACCTGGACTGTAATTCCTTGTTGTGTCACTGGCAATTTCTCCTTCGTCTTAATGCCTCAGAAATGCACCATTTCTGAGAAGATTACTTTAGAGACTTACTCTGGGAAGTGCTTTGACATCTGCAGATGAATATGATATGATTATTAATTTTAATGTCAACACTCTTTTTCTAAGGGGTTAGCAAAGCNATTTATATCACATTATTAGGAAAGCAGATTTTAGATGTTCAAACCCAAAATATGCAGTTCAGATGCCGGTATCTTGAAACAAAATATATTCATGATAAACAATGGTATAATTTTACCTTTAAGACTATATTTCTGCATGCTAATCATGAGCATCAGAGGGAAAATTTAGGATGAAATCCTGACTTTGTAATAGTCAATAAGAAACAATGAAAAAAGAATGGATGATTAAACACTGGAAGAAAACAAGAAAGGTATTATTTTCATCATTGTTAAGAGAAGTTTCACATATTAGTGCTGGTGTAGTAGGTTTTCAGCAAAATATCTCTATACTGGATGAAAATAGTACAGCTTCCCCTGGCAACATGTGTCTCAGTTTTTAAAAAGATGAAATTTTGCAGCACAATTGTGAGAAATTGACTTGTTCTGGGGTAACCAATAGTCCAGGGATTAGATCACTTCTGTGGGAAGGCCCTGCACTGCTTTATTGAGACAGACAATTGAGCTGCAGATTCACAGCTATTACTTAGCCTCTTCATTTAGCCTGGAACATGTTATATTAACAGCTAAGTAGTGTTGTGGCCTAGGCTTGTTTTCCATGTGTCAGGTGAGTCTTTTTACCATTGGATGAGGATGTTGTGACCTGCAGTTTGTCTGTGAAGCTTTTCATTAGAGCTTTTCCATTAGCATTTCATTCTCTCTGATACAGAGCAAAAATACATAAAAATAACCTCTTAGAAAATTTGTGGGATGGAGAAAATATATTATCAAAGGAGAAAAAATCAGAAAGATATATTTAGAACTGTGTGTGAGCTTGCTATGTCTTCCTCATTTATATGATCTGTAATGGTATATTCTTTATTCAAAACTAACATTTCTAGGTTATATATTCACTTTGGACAGGCAGATTAGTGCTCCTATTGTCTGAAAAATGATGATGAGACCTTGAGATGGTGCTTTGATTGCAGGTTTTCTCAGAACCTGGCTGGGTCAAAGCATGCACTACTGTCTTTCCTGACAGCATGAGGTACTCCTGGATGGTGCATTCCTGGCTGAACACTCAAGAGGCAGTTATGGTATCATTGCCCTGTAGCAGTATGGTTTCCCTAAAGAATGATGCAGCAAGATGGTGAATAGTTGAGGCTGAGGAAGGCTACAGAACAGCTTCGTTCTCTTGGTCTTGGGAGAAATCTTTCAATTCCTGCATTAGGAGACCTCTATATGCCAAAGGATGGGTACAGCTTTGTCTCTGTAGCTGTCTCATCTGCAGATTGATATCCCAGTACACTAGTCCTCAAAAAAGCACCTTCCTTTGGAACAGCAAGCAAACAGGCTTTGTATGGGGCCTTAGAAAGGGTTTGAGGAAAAGGTGTCCTTTGCCACATCAGTCCTGCAGAGCAATGGAGACTGTGGTACCTGCTAATAACTGGAATTTGTGAGCAGTTCCTGCAGTGCCTGGGGCAGAAATTTCACAGAGTTGCACACTTGGCCTGTGGTGGACCTAGAATGACAAGAGAAGACCAAAGGGTGGAGCACACAGTCACACAGGCAGCAAAGCTCCTGGAAGTGAGCGAGCTTTCCATGCACTGCCATTGATCTGTGAGGTAACTGCAGAGAAGAGGAGGCACCAAGCAGCTACTGGAGCTGCTCAAAAGCAATTGATGAGTTACTCAGACAGAAAATGTTGAACATACTACATTTTCCCCTTTTAGATTGAAAGCAGGTTTCTCAGTGTCTTTAAGGGGAGCAGCCCCATAGGGCTACTTTCTGTCCATGAAATAGTGAGCAACAAGTGACTGCTTTGGGATTTCACTTTCCTTGGACCAAGGCATCTCTGAATCAGACATGGTCTCTCCAGAATGTGCTGTTTGGCTCACTCTGCAGGAATTACCTGGGTAAAATCTGATGGTCCTAGTGAGCCCTGGTTTAAAACACTGTGATGTGTTATCCTCAGCCATGGTGTTGGGTCCAAGTTTTCTGTGGTAATCTAACAACAACCTTGAACTTTCCAGAAAGGATTGAGAAATACCTTGAAGTTCAGATCCTTTAGTCAGCAGAGTCCTTTAAAGGGCTGCCTTCTCAGCGTTGTTCGTTTCTTCTGAGGTAGTGTATGTCTAACACAGACAACCCATGCTTGTTTAAGCATGTAAGCAAGACCTGGCAGCCTTTCACACATGACAGTGAGTCATCCTTCCAACAGGAGAGAGTGAGTCAGAAAGGGCAGTTGACAAGCTTTATTTATCATTCTCCTGTTATTTGGCCCAGGAGAATTCTACCCTGAAAAACCCACCCTTGTTAATGACAGGCAGAGCTCAGACTTGTATCATATGACTGGCTTTTTTCCCATAGGCTTTGCATGCAGTTTCATATCAGGAAATCATGACAGTTTGGCCATTTCCATGAATTTTTATGTTTAAAGGGCTTCTGAACTTGCCAGCTAGGGAATAACTTGCCCGAGACAGGGTTACCATAGAGTACAAACTCAAATGTCTTTCAGTGGTGAAAAGAGCCTGGGGGATCCTGTGCAACACCATTTACAAAGCTCACATTTACTTCCTTCTCTTAGGGCTGCTTTGCTTGCAAGACCTAGTTGACTGTGCTACATGGTCTAGTGTCTTGACTGGCTTTTGATTATGGTTCTGTCACTCACAGGCTCCATATAGGGTGTGTCAGGCTTTTCAGTATAAGTGTCTATTTTCAGAAGTTATATTGCTCTGTTGTCAAATTCACACCAAGCAGAAAGTTGGCAGGAAACATTGCAACTCAGAAATGGAAAAAGAAACAGAGAGGAAGAAAAAAAACCCAACAAACCTGATGATTAATTAAGGAAATTTTGCCTTTGGGGGTTTCAAGCTTTGCAGCTGGGAGAGAGATGACAGTGTAGCAAGGGAAGCCATTTAGATGTGGGGTGACCATAATGTTTAGTTGGGTGTTTTGAGGTATGGAAGGTAAAGCTCAAGCCCATTCTACCTGTGTTGCAAATGGTTTTGGAGCAGTAACCTATGAAGGCAGCACCCTCACAGTAGCAAGGCAAGTTCTCTGTGAGCTGTCATCACAGAACCTGGAGGACTTGCAGGTTCCTTGTCTCTAGTCCCTCTGGTTCAGTCCTGTTCTTGTCCTGTTAAGGGCCAGTGTCTGTTATACATGGAAAACCAGGGCTTCTGAGTCTGCCCATTTTTTTTCTGTGCAAAACAGACTATTCCAAAACAGCATTTAATCAGCAAATGACAAATTTTGTCCTCATACAGGCATTTTAGTAGTGTTAAGCTTCAGTGGGACTAGGGGACTAACCCTCCTATTCAGGAATGTGGCTCTTTGTTACTACTAGCCAAGTGGGGACTCACTGGGTGCTGCAGTGATGAAAGATGTCATCGTGTTTCCTGATCCGCCATTGTCTTCTCTCTGCCTAAGGGGGAATATTTTTTAGTCCATTTTTTTCCCCTCTCACACAAACCACTCCATGAATTCTTGACAGATCTCTGAAGATGCTTCTTACTGCTCCTGTTTGTTCTGTGGCTTGTCTCCTTTGCCCTCTCAAAGCCAACACCAAAGCTGCAGGAGGACCAATAGCAGCTCCTTTGTACAGACAGCAGGCATCATCTCCTCACTTCCTCCTCACTTGGCGACAGGTGTGCTGCTTGTGATGCTTTATTACCTCCCGGTGTGCTGGGGGAAAGAGAGTGGCAGTCAAACTGGAAATTGGACCAGTTCTTCCATTTGAGAGAGAGCATCTAAACATTCACAGAACAGGCTGCAAGGAACTGTTACAGCCTTTCTGTTTGGGATGGTTGCTGATAATACAAATGTAGTGCATTTCTTTCTGTGATTTTGTTTACAGAAGAATAAACAAAGCCTTTTCCTCTTCCCTTGAATACAGTAGGCACAAACACAAATAAGTAAGTTTCTGGACACACATTGACAAATCTGCTTGTCCTCACAAAGTCTGACTTCAAAAGGGTCCCCCTCTATGTGGCTTTTCTCTCTCCTATATCAAGCTAGAACAAGCACATCAAACATGGCTGTGTCTGGGGAAGTAGGGAAGTTCCTGATTTTGTGAAGTCCTGCCACAGAAATTAGATCTCTGAGAGAGTGCTTCCATTATTCACCTGTCTTTACTCCTCTAAAAAAGGATGGTTATTCTTTCTACTGAACCTGGAATAGTATGCATCACATGTTTCTGACTATAATGGTATGTTGTGGATTAAAGACTTATCCACAGACCTCTCTCAGATTGGTGAGATACATTCAGGCAAAACATGCCACTCAGCTTAGCCCAAATCTTTCTGTCTTGCTTCAGCTTCCCAATTAGATTGGCCATTTGTATGTTTTAGTTCATTCACGTCATCTGTAAAACTTCCTCTGGGGGTACAGAACATGGCTGAGTCCCCAGATGGGGCCCATTGAGAGGGAGCTGCTGAAGATACCCTGTGGCTGCAAGGGAGAGAGAGAAGAGGAGTCCATATGGGCTATTTTGCCTGGGATGTTCACAGCTCCAAGAAAACTGGCAGATTCTGGAGACAGAGCATTGTTACTCACAGTGTACTTACAAGCAGATCCCAGCTTCTCAGTGGCACCATCTTGGAGGGACAGAGAGAAGCCCTATGGCTTTTAAGGTAACAGATGCTTTTGGCTTTTCAGGGGAAGACAAGACCCTGACTGGTAAGAGCAGGTACACGACAGCCAGCATAAGGTACATTCCAGTGCACAGCACAGAGTTATTTTGGTCTCCCATAATGCAGTACCTTTGCTATTTATCCTTGAGTGTCTTTTTCTAGCACTGTGTTAATTTATGCTCCCACAACTGCAGCACCCCCAAATAATGTCAATAATTCTCAGTGCAGTGGCACGTGTAGTGGTGAGCAAAAGGCAGGAGCCGGCCCCTGTCAGCAGCAGTGTCTACTCACAATGGCAGTGTAGTGCAGAGACCTCTGGAATTCTTGGCTTGCTCTCTCCTGGAACAGAAGTATGAGTTGGAGCTCAAAAAGGAATCCTCATAATGGCTAAGTGGTTTCGTTGAGGCAATGAAAAATATTTTACAAGGAATCCAGTAGGTTTATAGGAAACTTGGAAATCTGTGAATGTCAAGAGCTTCTCATCCTTACCCCTTACTAGGCAAAGCTGTAAGTACCATGGTGTTTCTTGTAGTTACTTCCTGAGGTATCCTATGCATAGCAAATTCCTCAACTCAGCAGTGACAGTATTCTCATTTGGGAAATTAATTGTGTCCAACCACATGCAATTCTACTCTCATCAAGAAAGATACAGGGAGAGAGGTGATTCAACAGACTCATTAGTTAACATTTACATCGTAGAAATGAGCTGATCTTTTCACTGACTTCTGAAAAATTAAGCTTAATTTGTTTGAGCAGGGCATTTTAAAGGCCCTTAAAATCCTAATTGATAATATTATGCAATAATCAAGGCGCACACACAGCATCTGGACCTGCATACTATGTCAGTAAATGTGCCTGTCCAGAGGGACACAATTTCCTGGCACCGACAAGAGTGATACCTCAGGGATTTTTGAGGATTAAGCCTCGGTTCCCTGTGCTGACATTCTCTATAAAGGTCAGCCTTTCCTGAGTCCCCTGTCAAACTCACTGACACTGAGCCCCTTTGCTAAAGATGATTCAAGCCTTGGGATATGCTCTTGACTACTGAGCTATTTTGGTTTCAGAGCCAGCTGTTTCTCTGGTGCAAATCAGTGTAGCTCTTACTTGAAGAAAAAGGAGATGGCTTTGGCTTCGACAACCTGACCTGCTTTGCCAGTAGATCTGCTTTGGCAAAGCCTCTAAGCAGAAACATAGTTTATACCCACAAGAGAGTGCTTCCAGTGGCAGATCTGATCCCAGCTTCCTGCATGAAGGGACATAATGTGGCAGAGGCTGCTTGGCTGATGTAATGGGACCAGTACAAGGCTTTGGCTGTCATGGCTTTGAGTGTGAGTCTTATGCCATCATGATGGACAAGGCTAGTCTTGACAAATCCTTTGAGTGTGGGCCAGGCTGGAGGACCTGGCTGGATATTTAGATGCCACCTGCTGTCATTTTCAGTCTCTTTGCTGAAATCTATGGGCTTCTTTGGTCATCAGTATCTATGTGATGTGAGGTGTCCTACAAACATCCCTCTTCTCTCCCTGCCCTTTTTGCCTTCCTGGAGTACCAGGCCCATGACCATGCTGTCAGCTGTGGTTTGCCTGGTAAAACCTGTGCCTTCTTTGCAGGTAGGTCTTTCCTTCCTACAATGTTAATGTTCCTGACAGCTCAACAGCAATCCCTGTCCCACCAGCTCACAACCATTCCATATGCATGGATGAAGCCCCTCCTTCAGCCCCCAAGCTTGCCAAACATATACTTTGCTTGTTTCGTGGATGAGGCCACATTCATCTTTGAGTGGATTCTTCCATCTCACTCTTTTCTTCATTCATGGGCAAAGAAATCTCTCTCTCTTGGTCTATGTCTCTGTGAAACAATATAGGAAAGCCCACGACTACAGAGTAAGGCGATTTAAGTAACCATATCTTCATTGTATAGCTAGATAACTTGGGGCCAGCAATATCTGGTGGGTAGCCCAAGGTCAAGTAGCCAAGAACGTCTGTGTCAGAGCATGCAATTATATCCAGTTTTCCTGAATCCCAGACCTTTATCTTATTCATTAGATCACCCATAACAGCTCTTTTATACACTTCTCCTGGCATGTGCTAATTAGAGGTTTTCCTTCCATAATTAACCATTTCTGTCATGAACTCTCTATTGTACATTCAGATGCAGTGTGACAAACCCAAGTTTGACCTTTATTAAAGTGATGGAAGCATATACTTCTGACGAGGTATGACTTCTTCAGCTAACAGACCAGCAAAGTGTTTTCTATTGCTGAATTTCCCTTAATTCTTGAAATCAGCACTGAGATAGTCCATTCACATGACATTTATCTGCTGATAAACTGGGATCATGAATACAAAATCCAGACTTCTTACATCAGTCCTAACATACCAGACATTTTCTAGGTCAGTATTTGGAAAAAACTTATCACTGGCAGCTTATGGGGCAAGAGTGGATTTTATTCGTACGACTTACACTCCAGTTTTAAGCATAGAAGTATCTGAAGTATGTATCTGTGACTCATTTGTTAAAATATTGAATCTTGAAGCAAGGAAATAATCTTGCTGATTGTGTTTCTTTACTTTCTAGTGTCATGGAAAAAACTGTCAGACTTTGCTTCTGAGAAGGTCATATTCCTTTAGCACCTGTTGATTAACACAATACCTGAAACTCCCTTCCTTACTTTTAATTATTAAGCATGATTGAAGCCTCTGTGGGTATTTCTAACAGTTGCTGGAATGCTGAGATAAGTAGATATTTACCTGTTCTGGCCTGCTGTGCTGGAAGAACTCAGAAGTAGTCATTTGTTTACATTAAGATTCCCATTCTGATGAAATTTGTCCCAGAAGACTCCACAGCTGGAGGGTACTATATCTGCTTACACCCTGGTGAATGCTGTGCTGCTCTTCCAGACCTCCTGCTGGGAGTTTTTGTCATTTGGGTCTCTATGACACCTTTTCTGCTACAGAGATCATGCAAAGCCTCTTACACCCTAGAGGAGATGTCAGCTAGGTGGGATTATGTGACACTGAAGGGCCAAAGAGGCAGCACTGTGGATGACTGGAGACTGGTGGGTAATGGTCCTGTGGCAAATAGCAAGATGAAAACAACATAAGAGCTATTCAGTGGAATCTCATGGAGTTGTATGACACCTCCCTTGCCTGGCTTTCTCTCTGAGACCCCATAGGGTAGAGGTAGACAACCCATGGATCATGGTGCAACAGGGCAGTCACGCAGCAGGAGAGCAGCCATGCTGAGCAATCATGGGTATGGGCACTGTGAGCTCATCTGCAGATTTGGCTGAGGTGGTCTCACCTTCAAGGCAGAGGATTTGATGGACTGGATTGAGCTGATGAAGACATGCAAGGGACCCAGAGCAAGCCATGCCCTTTTACTCACCTTGTGGGTGCTGCATGTCAGCATCCCCCCATGTCAGTAAAGGAAAGCAAGAGCTCTGCTGACGGGGAGAACATGTGTCTGAGGCCAGTTACATCAGCTCAACTGCCAGGCATGTTGTAGCAGAAACACCCGACTGCAGTAATGCTGTTCAAGGTTCACAGGCTCTTTCAAGAGAATTGTCAACCCAGGCCAGTGCTGGTTGTGCTGTAACTGAGTGGCAGGGTAGGCTTTTTTTTCTGGACTGCAAAAAGAACATTTGCCTTGTGATTTCCCAGCTCAAACTTTATGTGAACATTGCTCAACTTTTCTTTTTTTTTTATTATTTTTTTTTAATTTTTTTAATTATTCCTGTAGTTTAATTGTGGGATTTACTCTTTGGAAAAACAAAAACCAAACTCAAGCAAAATCAAACCACCATAGCAATCTTTCATTTCTGTTACTCAAAAGCAATTTTGTTAGCCGGATATATGCACTTATTAAATTATAATTTCAGTTGCTCATTTATTCCTTAAGCTACGAAAGGAAATTTTCTCTTTCTCATTTTTCCCAACCTGCTTCTGTCTGGGAAAGCTGATAAAATCACATTTTTTAACTGCAATTTCTCATCCTGTTTTTAGCAAACGTGATGGTTGCAAATGGAAGGTGACCATAGAGGGAGTGGCTGGAATGTCATTGTTGCACACTGTTGGTCAGGCTGATGATTATTAGTCACAGTATATATTAGGAAAGGCTCTTCATAATTTTATATGCCTCAAAAATAGTTTGCTTTTGCTCTGAGCTGCTAAATTGCTGTTTCATCTGGATATATGTTGCAGCTTGTTTGATTACAAAATGTTTGGTCATTTGGGTAGTATTTCTGTAGCATGAGGGAGAAGTCATGGTAGTAGCTCTAAAGCTTTATTAGGAAGAAAGTTCTACTCTTACAGTTCAGCAGGGAATGGACTATGAAGGGAAGACAGGATATTAGAAATTACAAGAGTATAATTTTATTACAGAATCACAGAATCACAGAATCACAGAATGTTAGGGATTGGAAGGGACCTAGAAGATCATCTAGTCCAACCTCCCTGCCAGAGCAGGATCACCTAGAATAAGTCACCCAGGAACACATCCAGGTGGGTCTTGAATGTCTCCAGAGGAGACCACAACCTCCCTGGGCAGCCTGTTTCAGAGCTCTGTCACCCTCACTGTAAAAAAGCTTTTCCTTGTGTTTCCCCTAAATCTCTTGTGTTCCAACTTACTCACATCGACTCTTGTTGTATCATTGGATGACACTGAGCAGAGTCTGGCTCCATCCTCTCTACACCCACCTTTAACATATTGATAGGCATTGATGAGCTCCCCCCTCAGTCTCCTCCAGCTAAAGAGCCCCAGCTCTCTCAGCCTCTCCTCATAAGGGAGATGCTCCACTCCCTTCAGCATCTTGGTGCCCTGCACTGGACTCTCTCCAGTAGTTCTCTGTCCTTGTTGAACTGGGGTGCCCAAAACTGGACACAGTATTCCAGATGGGGCCTCACCAATGCAGAGTAGAGGGGAAGGAGAACTTTTCTGGATATTCTTTCTGCTGGCATCATATATTTCAATAGGGTCTCTATACATGTAAAATATATTGTTTTTTTTATAAAATATATGCAAAAAACCAATGTATAGGAACATCCTCTTTTAGCTTTCCTATCCAAAGGAATTAATATAGTAGTAAAGCTTAACATTTTCTGAAATGCTGCATGCATATGGGTGTGGTATTGAACGTGCTTAGAGCTCTCTGAAATGCTTCTTGTGTTGTTATTCACACACATACTTTACTAACTACCTGCATTATTGACAATATTGTTGTCTGCTGAACTCCTTTCAAAAAATAATACTTTTGTATAATTCTCAGCAATATGATCCAAACATAATTCATGGAATGAAAACTGGTTCAAAAAGGGATGGAAGACCTCATTGTTCAGTGGAATACATAATCTGCTGACTGCTCTGTTCAATTTGGGCTTCAGGCTGTAAACTCCTGGGTCAGGTTTTTTATAATCTTGGCATGAGCTGACTGATTGAAGCACAGACAATGGGAGGACAAGCCAAAGGCTCCAGATCTTACTGGCATATTGTTGTATCAAATTCCCAATTTTAATTTACTGAAAAAAAGTGTGTGTTTATCCCATTAGATGTGGAAAGAGAACTGCAAACTGGTCACAGATTGTAGTCCGAATCTGCAGCACCTTGAAACAAAGAGCTAAGAGAAGTGAACCGACTGTTACTCCCAGGATGGTGCTAATTCCCAGACCTGCCCCTCAGTCAGACCCACAGTGCCACAGCAACCAGTTCCCATCTAAGAGGTGTGCTGTAAAATGTGGAAGAGAGGGATGCTCCCAGGTCTTTCTGAGTAAAGCAGAAATTGTTATGGCCATGGTTACAGCACCTCTCCTTTGCATTACTGCTGTGACTTTTTTCTTTGGTGAAGACATGGCAAGATGTCCTGCTTTGAGGAGGGATCCTGTGTCTTCTGGAGGTGTGAGAGAGATTTCCTACCTTTGGGTGAGAGTGGGGAATGAAAAGTGTGGCTTGCATAGCACTAGAATTTTTATCTTAAATTAAAATACATAAAATTAAATCAATGCACACACTGAAACCTAAACTAACTTAAAATGTCTCATTTTGAAAATTGTGGCAGATTTTACCTTTTTTGATAATTTCACATTTAAAGAAAATATTTTAACTTTTTTCTTTTTTTTTTTTTCTTTTTTTTTTTTTAAGGGGGTATCTAATTTAGGCTAAGTCTAATTATCAGTATGAAATAGCTTGTTTTACTCCAAGCATTTTTTTACAACTGACCTCTGAAAAATGTTAGTCATCTAATTCAAACTAGGAAATCTGCCAAATTCTTGAAAATTCTCTAGGGGCAGGAAAGGATTATACTGTAACTTCTCTAAAATCGAGTGTTGTTTTTATTTAACCTGCTCATAGCTTGAGATACTGGACAATAACTTGCAGTACTGACTGAGGGTCTCTTTAGCAGTGGGTTAACTTTGGCATATTGGAGGTGCTGGGACTCTGCAGAAAAGCAGGCAGTGACACACGACTCACTGAAAGGGTAATTCTTTAATATCTTTTTACAATCTAAACAGGAGAAAACTGGCCTCGCCCACAGGACAGCCAGTACTTACACAAGCTGCTTGCTCCATTGTACCTTTTCCTGGTCCTAACAAACCTGCTGTAGTTTAAGGTGCTCACTGCAGTTGGGTTGGACTAGGTGACCTTTAAAGATCCTTTCCAATCCAAAATATTCCATTATTTTGTGGTTATTTTTTTTAATCTGTACTGAATTTACCTTGATCATAAGCAGATCATCCACTGTTGTGCATTCACTTCTCCAAAGTTATTCTTCAAAACTAAAGGGGATTCAGTTCTAATTTTCCTTCTGAAGTGCTTCTTTGGCTTTCCACTTACTATTCTGAACTTTTGGCTTGTAGTTCCAAACTTGGGAAAAACCTGAAGCTATCAGTAAGATGTACAATTTGCTTCTGCATTTGAGTGCGCCCATTCATCCTGTCTCTTTTTTTCCCTTGCCCATGAATGTTAATGTTTAGTAAAAATCTCATTTTCAGTTTACATAGAAAATGTATTTTCATCCAAAGTAACCACTCACCCAAGGGTGCACACACAAATGGCACTTATAACTGGGCATCTCTTCATTCCAGTTCAATTTCTAGGTACACAGACAGTGGCTTAAATAGGCTATTAGCTGACTGGAATGGTTCTCTGATGGTGAGTGATGAATTCTTTAATGTTTGAACCAATACATCTCAGAACACGAGAGCTGCAGACAAGCAGAGTTGTGTTTTTACAGGAATATTTGCCTGTGCTTACATCCCGAAGTGATGGAGGCCTTTAGTCATCTAGTGCAGAACATAACCAGTGCTTCATTAAAAGCTGCTTCCTCTGAATTGACTTGCCTGAACAGATTACTCTGTGTTCAGACTGGGGCTGACTAGCACTGCACTACTTATCTGAAGGAAGAGTTGCTCTCGTGGCGTGATCCTGATTGAGAGAAGCTGTAAAAATCCCCAGCTGATGGGAGCAACTACTCCCCATTCATTATCGCACAAGAACTCGGGATTGCCAACTGAAATATTTAGGCCATTTAAAATTTTTTCACTTGCTACTCAACTAAGTTGTGATACACCCCAAACCACCAGATGCTGTGGAACTTGAAAGTAATACATAGATCAAAACCTGATTAAACGAACAGCTAGTGTGTATGGGCCTTCAGCTGAGGAAATCCTGAAGTTGCAGATTGCTAGAAACTAGGAGGGCACATCTATTTTTACCCAGCTTACATCCTTCCTAAAAGCACTCACTGGTCAGCCGTGCATCTTCAAGCGTTGTGCTGGCAGGGGAAGGTGTTGAGAACAGAATAGCTGGGCTATACTGCTCACAGCCTCAGCGATTTGCTGATGAGAGACTTCCTCAACTGGTGGTGGCTTCTGATCTCTGCTCTCAATGTCCTTGGACTGTCACTATGCTGATTTCTTGGTAGATTTTCCAAGGTACAGTGTTTGTGTTTTCTGCTTCTCCTCACATACTAAGAATTGTACCAGGCTCAGGTCCTGAGAAGGTAACTGGGATCTCTGCCTCTTCCTCAGGGATCAAGGCTTAGCTACAAAGTGCTGTCTCTGAACAGCAGGGATGCAATTGCAGAAAGGTAAGTTCAAGTGTTTGCTAAGCTGATTTACAACATGATTTAATAGATGCCAAAATATCTTCTCAGAATTTTCTTCCCAAAGCTTTTTAAAATTACCATGTATTGATGAACGTCATGAAAGCAGTCTTAGGAAATAATGAATAAAGATGCAGACATCACCCTGCCCGAAAAAAAAAAAAAAAAAAGGAAAAGAGCTGGAAAATCAGCCTAACCTGTGGAAGCTTTGAAGCTCCTCAACAGTTTCATTTTCCTTGGGTGCCCTCTCGTGTTCATCACCAGTATAGCCAAATGCATTCGTACTGGCACAGAGAATAAAAAAGTATCCACTTGCTGTCACCTTATAAGGTTAATTCATTTCGAAATACTTTGTTCCCCCCTCTATCTAGTATCCCTATGACTTCATCTCCAAAGAATCCGTGTGCAAATTTGTAGGTTGAACGCATAGTTTATGCCTTAACTTGGACAAACCAAAACCAAAGAATGCTGCTTCTGCTTGTGGTTTGTCCCAAGTTACGTGAATATTCAAACTTCTTCAGAGACTTCAGCAATGCTCTCAGGCCTGATTTTAAGAGAAACAATTCCAGCTGAAATTGAAGAGAGCTGAGGATTCCCACAGTAGCTGGTTAAATCAAGGGATTAAACCTTGTTCTTCTAACTGAGACTATTTCCCACAGGGGTGCTGCATTCAGAAGCTCAGTACCCAGAAGGTTAAGCTACAACCAAAATGACAAGAGTCTTTGTTTTTTCTTTCATATGACACTTAAGAATCTGCTTCAAATCATGCCACTTGGAGAAAAGAATCCATCTCCTGTGGAATGTTCAGTAATGTGTTATTACATATTCCCCTCACTGTGCTGTTGAGCATTTGCAGCAGCAGAGCAGAGTTCTCTCACACTCCAGCCTGGATTTGTGCAGCCCATTTGCATTCTTTCTGCTGTTGTATAAGCAGCAGGAAAAAAAAATATTAAAAAATCAAATTTTCAAGCAAATGAGAACAGTTGCTCTCTCTGAAACCTCAACAACTGCATGTCAAACACGCAAAGCCATGGGGTGGGTTATATTTGGGGTTCCTGGAGGCAAAGCAGGAAGGAAATAGGTCGGTGTGGGCTAACAGACATCCTGATCACTACTTCTTGTCACACTCAGGAGTGAAAATAGGAGTTATGAAATATGAGCGAGGGTAGCTGAAGTAGAAAACATGGGTTTTCCTCCTCTTAATTAAAAGGGCAAAATAATGCTGGGAATGGGATTTTTGTCAATATAAATTCTTAATCAAGCAACTCTTACTCTCAGGCCTCAGGCAATTTAACTGAAAGATTATTAGCTCTTGAGCCCAGGTGAACTGAATTATGGGTTATTCATTCAGCAAGCTGAATGTTATTGGTCAAAAAGATTTCAATTAACCTCTTATAAGCAGAAAGGACAAAGGTCTTACAGAGGTGAATAATGACTTACATTTTGGCTGGTAGAAAACAATCCTAAAGTACTGTTTGAACTATTTAAGGGGTATTCTGTAAGAAAGGTTTCATGCATGGGAGGTGAAGAACTTCAGTCTCTAGGACTGGAAACCCATTTCTTTTACCAGCAGTAACCTCACCTGGCCCAGTGACAGGTAACAAAGTAATCTTTATAAGAAGATAATAATTAAAACACACTGCCTTCTTCAGTAGGATGTGAAATGAACTTTTTTCTTTTTTTTTTTCTTTTTTTTTTTGCACAGCAGCTGTTAAAGTCTCACTGAGGCCCTCTGTTGCTCATGTCAAAAGTGAAGAGCTACAGATTTGTTTGGAACTCCCAGAAAAGGTTCATAATGCTTCAAACAATCAAAAACCCAATAATTTTGGAAGGGATGTAAGACTTAAGGTCTCGTGGATCAGAACTATATTAGTTTCTACTTGAGTCACGAAGAAACATTTTAATGAAAAGTATTTCAAAGCTTCTTGCTGCAGGATTTCTTGTGTTCCTGCTGCCCTCTGGTGCATGACACAGGAGTTAATATGGTCTGTCTTAATTAAAATATGATACTCAAGGGACTTCGGTGAGAGAGGAACGTTATTAATATAATGGGTTTTTTGCTTCCTGTTATTCCTAAAAATATTTGTCTATCTGGAATATAATTCCCCCCTGACATTATCTACACAGTGCATAATTTTGTGAGATCGCACTTGGCTCCTGTGGCACTCATCACCCCACAAACAGCAGGAGAAACTTCAGAAAGTAAATAACCTCCAGAAGCAGAAGGCATCTGAATAACCCCAAAGTTATTTTCACAAATACGCCTCTGAGAACAGAGTAAAAGGGACCAAAAAAAAAAAAAGCCAAACTGTGTTCCTAGTGGTGCAATCTCTATTATAACATTGTTATTTTCTTCTTGCAGAAGACTAGAACCTACAAATGCTAAGGCAAATGACATAATCTCATGCCTATGCAATGTTAATCTTATTGGATGCCACAATAAACCTTTAGTATCTGCTTCTAAATGTGTTATGACAAGTAATTTTGTGCCATCTATATGGTCTACGGTCAGTTGGTAGAGATCTGTATGTGACACTTGGCTGCATCTGTGTCATCTGGTGGAAGACAGATATTGACAGCAGTGAGTTTGTAAGAAAGAGAAAGTTTCTGCTCCTGTAATTAACTGGCTTGTGTATTTCAAAAACTGACAGGTGAAAGTTTAGACAAACATCCAGCTGCAGGACCTATTCTGATCAGTTTCATTCCCACCCATGGCAGGGCACAGTCATTCACCACATACAGGTTGGGTGCTGAAAGTGAGCAATAACTTTCTTGGCTGAAAACTCGAGTGTTTTGATTCAGGAGCTAGTAACCTGGAGAGTTACAAAGCACTAGACTGTAACTTCATGGCACCTTTGTTATGGAGAGCTTAAAGTGTTCAACTGAAACTGATTCATCATGCCTCACAGATGGGGCTCTTTAGTCTGGAGGAGACTGAGGGGGAACCTCATCAATGTCTATCAATATGTTAAAGGGGAGTGTAGGGAGGATGGAGCCAGACTCTTCTCAGTGTCATCCAGTGACAGGACAAGAGGCAATGGGAATAAGTTGGAGCACACGAGGTTTAGGGTAAACACAAGGAAAAACTTTTTCCCTGTGAGGGTAAGAAAGCTCTGGAACCGGCTGCCCAGGGAGGTTGTGGAGTCTCCTCTGGAGACATTCAAGACCCGCCTGGATGTGTTCCTGGGTGATTTGGTCTAGGTGATCCTGCTCTGGCAGGGGAGTTGGACTAGATGATCTTCTAGGTCCCTTTCAATCCCTAACATTCTGTGATTCTGTGATTTATCCGGGGGGAAAATTTAGGGAATCCTCACGTTCTGCCTTAAGCACAAGGCCCATCAATTAAACGCCACACAGGGCGTGCCCAGGTTTGCAGAACTGCGGACACCAAATGCGCTGCCCGAGGCCGGCAGCGGAACACTTCAGCATGCGTGAACACTTCCAAGGCTTTGGGCACCGCTTCAGCTCCAGGTCTCGCCTCGTTAACCGGACTCCCCTCACCCCGTTATAGTCACGCTAGAGGCCTGACACGGTTCGCGGGCGTTTATTTAGAGATAAAAAAGGGGGTCCCCGAAGTGGGGCGCCGAAACATTCCAAACCACCGCAGCTGTGAATGACACCACCACCGTAACACCCCTCGTAAGGTCCGGGGCACGCAAAAAACCGCCCCGCCCTCCGCCCCGCCCTCCGCCCCGCCCCGTTCCGCTTCGCCCCGCCCCTAGCGGCGGTGAGGGCGCGGCATCAATGGAGATAAAACATCGCGAGAGCAGCTGGGAGGAGGTCCCTGTGCTGCTCCTCTTCCTGCCGGTCCCGGCGAGCGAGGCCTGAGCGGAGGCCGGGCTGCCCCGTGCCGGGGTGGGCGGTGGCAGCAGCGGCGGGTAGGAGGCGGCAGCTCGAGTCCTGGCCCGGTGTGGGCCGGAGCGCTGGGCAAGATGCCGGGCGGGCGGGTGTGCGCCGCTTGCGGCTGCTCGGAGATCGAGGTGGACGCGGCGCGGGGGGACGCGGTGTGCACCGGTTGCGGCTCGGTGCTGGAGGACAACATCATCGTCTCCGAGGTGCAGTTCGTGGAGAACAGCGGCGGCGGCTCCTCTGCCGTGGGGCAGTTCGTGTCACTTGACGGTGAGAGGCGCCGGGGCGGGGCTGCGGGAGAAGGTGTTGGGGGGACGGGGGTCAGTGCTTGGGGAGACGGTGCTGTAACGGCTGTGGGGACAGGGTCAGCGCATGGGGAGAGAGTGCTGTAACAGCTGGGAGGACAGGGACTGCACAGAAGTGAGGGTGCTCTAGGCAGTGTGGGGTCAGGAGCAGGGTATGGGAAGAAGGGCTCTGTGCTGGTAGTTATGGGGATAGTGCAATGGGGACTGAGTACTGGAGGGTGAGGACAAGTGTAGGGAAAAATGAGCTGCTCAAAGGGGGTGCAGAGTCAGTGCACAGGAGACTGGGTGCTGTGTGGGGGACAGGGTGTGTTACAGTGCTGTGCAAAGGAAGGATGGGGATGGTGCATGTGAGAGCTAGAATCACAGAATGTTAGGAGTTGGAAGGGACCTAGAAGATCATCTAGTCCAACCCCCCCTGCCAGAGCAGGATCACCTAGACCAAATCACCCAAGAACAGATCCAGGTGGGTCTTAAGTGTCTCCAGAGAAGGAGAATCTACAACCTCCCTGAGCAGCCCGTTCCAGAGCAAAGTGGAAGACAGTGAATGTGGAAGGAGGGCAGCATGCTGAGCAAGGTGAAACAGATGGGGTGGGGGGAGTCTGGGATGAATGGGGAAAAAAGCTGTGCAAGATGGGAGAGGTGCTCTGAGGCAGGTGTAAGCACTTGAGGGGCTGTAGCTCTGCATGGTGTGGGGTGGGCTCTGTGTGGAGGGACTGGCTGCATGGGGAATGGGGAGGTGTATGAAATTGACCGGCATAGAGGACAAGAGAGTTGGGTGTTTGATGGGTAGAGGGATTACATGGAGACACAAAGCTGGGGCGATGGAGAAAGAAGCTGGAAATTAAGGGTCAAGAGCCTCTTGTAACTAGATGGGTTGGGGTGTTTGTGTGAATGCTGTGGAAGATAAGGTGTGTGTGCCTGGAAAAAAAGGCCATGTGATGAGGACATAGTGTTTGGAAGGGGAGAGAAGGAAAATGGGTGTGAGAAATGTGTATAAGGAGAAAGAAGCATTGAAAGGAGCTTAGCTCCTTTCAAAGGGGGACTGTATGGCTGTGAGGCAGAGTGAGGAGCTGTGTTGAGTTGGCAGCATTGCATATTGAAGTTTGGGAGTTAACTCTTGAGTAGGATTTGTCTGATGTCATTCCTGTCTTCTGGCTCAGGGTGCTGGCATTACTTTTTTTATATAGCTTATGGGCAGCTCTTCTACCCTTCACTTATTCCTGCAGCAGTGAGGAGACTGCATTTTTAAGGGCTTGTACTGCTTTTTCCCTCCCACCCAAAATTATGCAGGACAGATGGCATGCAAGCAAGAGCTCATTTTGGGATGTCTTTATCCTATGAAATAAATATCACAAGGACAAGAGAGCTGTGCTATACTGAGGCTTTTTCTTTTGAATGAATGAATATCACAGTAGTTTCTTAAGTTCTTTTAAGAGACTTCTTCCCTTTTGTGCAAGCCCTTAGATGTTGTTTTTGGCTGATCTTTTTTGATGTATAGTGCATTAATTCCTTGATCTTGTATAGTTAGATAGCTTTCAAGTGTCACTCAGAAAAAATAATTCTAGCACCCATGAAGCCAGATAAGCACCATGAGAGTAAGTGGGTGTGTAAAAGTGAAAATATAACTGGAGTGCATTTGAGCATGTTTATGGTGGCTTTATCTGGCTAGCACAAGATGTGGCTGCAGGGGCTTCACCGTGTGCTCATGCTGTGATCTTCTAGCCAGTTCCCACGTACATTAATGTGTATATTTTGGTGAAGTGTTGCTTGTGGAAACAGTGTAACTACTTGCAAAACAGTGCTGTTTGTAGGTTTAAGTTACTGCAAGGATAAGTTTGGGCCCTGTTTCAGACAGTAAATATTTAAAGGAAATTTGAATGTGGGGGGTTTATACTGGTATATTTCTTTGTGTTCCAAAACGGATGATTCTGCTGTGAATGTTTGTTGTTTTGTTGGGGTTTTTTTAAATGCACAGGACCAAAGAATTGTGGAGATTGGAGTTAAATCCAGTTGGTGACTGGTCACAAGTGATGGTCCCCAGGGCTCAGTGTTGCAGCCAGTTCTCTTTAATATCTTTATCAGTGATCTGGATGAGGGGATCGAGGGCACCCTCATTAAGTTTGCAGATGACACTGAGCTGAGCAGGTGTGTTGATCTGCTTGAAGGTTGGGAGTCTGTGTAAAGGGATCTGGACAGGCTGGATCCATGGGCTGATGGTCATTGGGATGAGGTTTAACAA
Source organism: Ceyx cyanopectus (assembly GCA_013401355.1). Taxonomy (NCBI): domain Eukaryota; kingdom Metazoa; phylum Chordata; class Aves; order Coraciiformes; family Alcedinidae; genus Ceyx; species Ceyx cyanopectus. The sequence continues at coordinate 45,304 of VYZU01005069.1, forward strand.
GGCCAAGTGCTGTGTCCTGCACTTGGGTTACAACAACCCCAGACAATTGTACTGGGCTGGGGAAGAGTGGCCAGAAAGCTGTCCAGCAGAGAGGGATAAGGGGCACTGGTTGACAGCCAGTTGAATATAAGCCCATGTGTGGCCAAGAAGGCCAACAGCATTCTGGCTTGTATCAGAAATACTGTGGCCAGCAGGAGGAGGAGGGGATTGTCCCCCTGTACTTGGCACTGGTGAGGATGCACCTTGAATACTGTGTTTGGTTTTGGGCCCCTCACTATAAAGGTGCTGGCGCATGTCCAAAGAAGTGCAATGAAGCTGGTCAAGGTTCTAGAGCACAAGTCTTACTAGGAGTATCTGAGGGATCTGGGGTTATTTAGTCAAGAGTAAAGGAGATTCAGGGGACACCTTCTCACTCTCTACAACTACCTGAAAGGTGAGGTGGGGATCAGTCTCCTAAGTAATAAGTGATAGGGCAGGAGGAAAAAGCCTCAAGTTGTGCCAAGGGGAGCTTTAGGTTGGACATTAGAAACTGCTTCCCTGAAAGGATTGTCAAGCCTTGGAACAGGCTGCCCAGGGAAGTAGTGCGAGTTCCTATCCCTGGAGGTATTTAAAAGCTCTGTACATGTGGTGCTGAGTGATGTGGTTTAGTGGCGTACTTGGCAGTGATGAGTTAATGGTTGGACACAATAATCCTTAAGGTATTTTTCAATCAAGCTGATACTATGATTTTTTTTTTAAGTTTATTTGTTTGACTGGGAAACAGTTTTAAGCTAATCTGTAAAGATGTATTTGTGCTTCAATAACAGCATCCTCATGAAGTGTGCTTGTCTATTCTGTTTCTTTGATACTGATATGTCCTTGAAAATGGGCAGAAAAGCCCTTTTTGTGTAAGGGAGAATTTTTATCTCTGAGTATTGTGTTGGCTTGAGTGTGGGGATCTGAGGGATCCCCTCTGTATTAAAAGCCTTGGGCTGAGGCTTCTGGAAGCCTCTGCAGTCTGGTGTTCATGGGCAGCACTAATGTGTGCAGCATTTCCCATGTCACAGGTGCCTGGGCTACTGTTTTTTGAGACCCTGGTCCTTGGTCAGTAGGGCTGGGTGACATAGAGACTATTGCCTGGACTTCACGGAGTGTGAGGGCTCTTAGGTTTTCTGTTGAAGAGCTGAGAGTTGAATGGGGCTCTTGGTGTCTGGAGTTCAGAGCTGCTGGCTGTTCCCTTCCATGATCCACAAGGGCTGTTGTTTGTGTGCTTATGTTGATTAGGTAGAGATGCCCTTATTCATAATGTATTTTCATCAGAAAGAAGTAAAAGGGCATGGAAAACACAGTTACTGACTTCTCTTTGGTACATCCAGCAAAATCTTTTATTATGCCAAGTTGTGTGCTGAGGTTTCAGAATCTTGCATTTGCTTGCTGAGGAGGAGAAAATCCTGCACTTTTCTGTATTAATACAGTGTCCTGCCTACATCATGCCAAGCCCACTATAAAATATAGGAAATCCCTTCTTTTGTGCCTCAACACTGATCCCTTCTACAGAGAAGTTTGGTAAAGGCAGTGTTTTAGTGCAGGTGTCTGTTTCTTTCCATTGTCTCTACAGATGTAACAACTGAGCATCAAAGTGTGTTGTTGTGCTTGAATATGACTGAAAAATCTTGCTTTGCTACTGTAGCAAAGGTTTGGGGTGGATTTAGGGAAATGCAGGCTTGTAAGTCTGTTGTGCAAAAGGGCAGAAGCAGCAAAGGATGAAATAGATGGATGTGGAGGTACTTATAGGGGGAGAATGATTTTTTTTTTGCAACATTGAAGGCCTTGCAGGCCTTTTGGAGGTTTCTGAAGAAGTCAGTGACAGAACAGATCATGGGATTAGCAAAAGCAGATCAGCAAGATCCTTCACCAGAAGCTTTTAAAGAATCTAGGCTGTTGTAGATAAGTCAGAGTCCTTACAGAGCAGAGTAACTACTCAAGTTATAAGAAACATAGAGTAGAAAGAATGTTTCCTGAATGAGGTGCTAGTGAAATTCTATGGAATCTGGGCTGATGATCTGGTAAAGAGGTGAATGGTGAGATAATGAGGTTTTATGGTAAGACAGTTACAATATTTTATCTATATAGCCTTGCATTATGTCCTTTTAAAATTATTCTATCATAACTTATATTGGCATAAAACACCAATAGTTAATGGAAATGACAGAAGATGAATAACAGTACTTGGAACAATGAATAATGACAGAATTTAAGTAATGCCTCTTAAAAGAGGAAGGAGACTTTTATTGGGGTTGCTTGGATGTGGTTTTGAGGGACATGGTTTAGGGGTGAACTTTGTAGAGGTTTGTTAATGGTTGGACTTGATGCTCCCAAGAGTCTTTACCAACTTGAACTGTTCTATGATTTGGGGTAGTAAAGACTGTAGAAGGGACTGGTGGTTCCTAGTAGCTGAGTAGTATGATGGCAGAAGGGACTGAGAGTTGCAATGAGAGTTACTGTTCATTGCTTCCACGTGTGGGATGGTAGCATCTGGATTTGTTAGTATAACTTGGGAAGGAGATCCCCAAGTCTTAATGAACAGAGCTCTGTGAAAACATTTAGCTCATGGTTCATTCTCAGTACCAAAAAATCCCAAAACACCAGAGTGAGAAAGGGAATGTTAGAAGTTACCAGGAAAAGAATATGACAGGATGTACATGCACTGCTACCTATCTACAGCACTGTCTGCAGCTGACATACTGTATGCAGTTCTGATCTGTTTCTCACTTTTCCCCCTCCTCAAGGAAACCTCTAATAGAACTAGAAAGATACAGAGGGGAAGATGTGGTGATCAAGAGGAGGGCTCCTTGAAGAGCTTCTCTGTTAGAATGACTGAATAGACTGAGCCTCTTCAGACTGGAGGTGTTTGAGTGGGGTCATAGTAGAGGTCTGTAAATACAGCAGAATAACATGGTGAGGAGGAGCAATTGTTCAGGGTCTAAGAGTCCCTGAAACTGGGCAGAGAGGAGAGTGTTGGCAGTGCTGCTGTAAGCACTGTTTCCCCCGGGGAAAACAGGATGGCAAAGGAAGGTGAGCAGAAGGAAGCAGCCTCTGTAGTCTGAGCTGACAGGACTGGGGGATGGAGAAGACAAGCTGGTGAAGCCAGGGACATTCTCGGCTCCAGGATATACCTGTAGGATCCTGCTTCAGGCTATGGAGAGGTTGCAGGCTGGCTGCTGAGGTGTCATTCCTGAGACAGGGGCCTTGCCCAGCCTTTGGCCTTGCTGGTGAATCTGGGAGGTTGAACAGTGTGACCCTCTTGAATCAGCTGCAATTTATGGTTGATTGTTTGGACTTTGTTTTGGTGGCTTTAGTTAATAAAGACACAAAATTCCTGATATGTGTTCTTTTTTTTTAATGCTAGATTGGCATTTTTAGAGATTTACAATAACTGATGTGAATGAAAGTCTTTTATATAGCAACTAGCCCATGAGGTTTTAGGACCATGACAACTATACAGGCATAGTTACAGAAATGGGAGGCTGCAAGAGGCATGGACAGTTATCCAACTTCAGCACTGAGTTGGGATCATGGCTTGTGGCTCTTGTATTATGACTCTCCATCTCCAATTATACACAAGTTTGCAAGATCCTAATTTGAGACTGATAGGAAGAAAGATACTTGTGGGAAGTTAACTGCTTGATTTTGTTCATAGGGAGAAAGTTGTTAACTAGTAGCTCTGAACATGCCAATGAGATTTGCTTAAGCTTCTAGCATAGGGGTCTCCACCAAATTTTCAAGTAGGCTTTTTCAGATATCAAAATACCAAGGAAAAGTTTCTTCCTGATACTTTTGTTGTTGTTGCAAGTAAATTCTAAGAAACTTCCTACAGTGACCCTTTTACACTGTCATAAATGCTGTTGTGTTCCTTACTCTGCAGTGTCCTTTCACAAATTGAATGTCCTTTATGCTTTAGTAAAGCTGTGGCATGCTCAGTTTTTCAGGTGGGCCTGTGGAAGTTTACTGCAAGGTATTGTGTGTACTGTTTTATCCTTAAACTTTATGATGGTTTTCCATCTGGGAGTGTGAGCTACATTGACCTCAGTGTACAACCTGACTGGTGTTTGCATTGATCAAAATGATTCAGTCTTTTGGGGACTGTGGGAGTGGAAAGTTATGATCAGCAAACTGGAAAGAAGAGGGATACAGGGAAGAAAAGCTTTCATAAAATTTAAGCTGAGCTTACTAGCCATTCAGCTTCCATGCCTTTTTTTTTCTTTTTTTCCTCTGAAACATTGTAAGATGGACATTTACATATCAGTGTTAGTGAAGCAGTTGGTAATGAGGATGAACTTGGTTCAGATCCTGTGCTTTTATCTGGTCAGTCCTTACATACAATAAGGACTCTTCCGAGTTTTTCAACATTACAGAAGTGGAAGGAGTTAGAGTTATTAATTAGTTACCATGTAGAATATATTAATAATCCTGACATAAAATACTTATAGTGCAGCCCTGAAGTAGGTTTTTACATCCTCAGTAATGTACACAGTAAACTTGAAAACACTGGGTACTAAAAAGTGAAAATAATGTTAATACCAGCAAAATTTGTCTGACTTGTGGTTCAGATTTCTGGACATAACACGAATTCACAGTTCATTTAAAATTACTTAGAGTGGTGATGATGGAGTTTGTATCCCAGAAGAAATTATGGATGTGCTTGTTTTGTTGTTGTTGTTGTTGTTTGTTTGTTTGTTTTGTTGGGGTTTTTGTTTGTTTTTTGTTTTGTTTTTGGGGTTTTGTTTGTTTGTTTTGGGTTTTGTTTGTTTGTTTAGGAATTTGGAGAGTATTTACCTCTTAAGCTTTGTTCTGGGTTTTCTCATTACAAAACTAATTCATAGTCATGTAGGGAAGGAAGAGGGGAAACTTTTATGCTTACTTCATGCAACAAAGTAATTATATCTGCTCTGTTTTGACATAAACAGAACCAATTTCTGCTTCTCTTCCGAAATCCTCCAGGTGGCAANACATTGTAAGATGGACATTTACATATCAGTGTTAGTGAAGCAGTTGGTAATGAGGATGAACTTGGTTCAGATCCTGTGCTTTTATCTGGTCAGTCCTTACATACAATAAGGACTCTTCCGAGTTTTTCAACATTACAGAAGTGGAAGGAGTTAGAGTTATTAATTAGTTACCATGTAGAATATATTAATAATCCTGACATAAAATACTTATAGTGCAGCCCTGAAGTAGGTTTTTACATCCTCAGTAATGTACACAGTAAACTTGAAAACACTGGGTACTAAAAAGTGAAAATAATGTTAATACCAGCAAAATTTGTCTGACTTGTGGTTCAGATTTCTGGACATAACACGAATTCACAGTTCATTTAAAATTACTTAGAGTGGTGATGATGGAGTTTGTATCCCAGAAGAAATTATGGATGTGCTTGTTTTGTTGTTGTTGTTGTTGTTTGTTTGTTTGTTTTGTTGGGGTTTTTGTTTGTTTTTTGTTTTGTTTTTGGGGTTTTGTTTGTTTGTTTTGGGTTTTGTTTGTTTGTTTAGGAATTTGGAGAGTATTTACCTCTTAAGCTTTGTTCTGGGTTTTCTCATTACAAAACTAATTCATAGTCATGTAGGGAAGGAAGAGGGGAAACTTTTATGCTTACTTCATGCAACAAAGTAATTATATCTGCTCTGTTTTGACATAAACAGAACCAATTTCTGCTTCTCTTCCGAAATCCTCCAGGTGGCAACCTTGCATCAGAGCTAAGTGAATAGTCTGGGTTTTTTCTGGCATCTGTGAGGGCAACAAACGCTTGGAAAGGCAGAATCTTGCACCTAACTAACTTGGACACAGTCTGGTGTCAGACTCGTGCAGTTGTGTGTGCAGGAGCAGTGGACAGCATGGTCTAGTCATCTCGTTGGTGGGTAGCTATGAAAATAAGCTCAGATAACTATGATGGAGTAGATTAACTGTTTGGTGTCTATGTTTATTCAGCAGTACTATTTCAGCAGGCTGTGGTGTGTGCAGAGCTGTTGATTTCACTGTAAAAATGAGTGAGAAAAGAATTATTTTGGTTACAGCCTTCAGTAGTTTAGTGTATTCAGAAAGCACACTCTTGTAGGCATGAACTGTAATGGCACGTTTGCTTTCCTTTTGACTTTTATGGTCCAACTTAAGTAAGAAGCTCATTAATTTTATTTTTTTTATTATTAGTCTACTCTGATTATGAAACAGTTGATGTGACGCAGTCTGCATTCATTACCACACTGGGATTTTATGCTGGGTCTGTAAATAAATGGACTTTAAATTGAAGGGTTTTCTCCTACTTTGTCCTGAAGAAAGGGCTGCTACGTTTTGGTTTTAATTTCACAGGGAAGGGTTTATGTAGGACTGGTCATATCAGATAGCAGCTGGACTTCAGGTCAGGTTGCAGGCAGCTTCATTCTGTCTTCACTTGCTCACTTACGTAGAAGAAACAAAATCTGTAATGTTGAGGCTGAGTCTGGCTCTTCAGGTGTTGAATCAAACTTGGCATGTCACTAGGTCTTGGAAAAGTGCCCTTTAAGCTGCAGATGCTCTCTCTGTATGCAGGGTAGTGCTAAGTGCTGTACTGCTGTCATCTTTTTGTTGCTGCTCAAGGTTACACCAGACTTGAAGCTTTGCTTTCTCCTTCTACTGCTTGAGGAATGTTTCTGCAGAGAAACAGAGCAATGTGGCTTTGTTGGTGAGCTGCTGGAGCAAAACAGGGACAGCCATGGTGCCTGGCTGGACACTGCACAGGGCAGCTTGTGCCACAAGGAGCAGATGATGGGGGTGGCTGCTCTTGGCTGTGTGAGGGGCACTCAGTGTGCTTCAGCACTTGAATATTGTGGGGTTGTTGGCTGAGTCTGGACCTGTGTAAGCTTTGGCTGAGTGTCATCAAGCTTCCAGGTGCATTATCCTGCATCTTCAGTTCAGTTTGATGTCTCAGAGCACTGTAGACTGTCAAGAGAACCACAAAAATCAAGGACGTGTACTTTGGAGCTGCCTAACATATCTCACCACACCTTCTGTTGTCCAAAATTTCCTGGAAATGCCCAAAGCAGAGCTTGTAGAGGAGAGGAGGCTTCAGTCATGCAAAGCTGAGAATCTGAGTTATTTTCTGAAAATAATCAGGAGATGACAGTTTACCTTGGGACAGACCACCTCATGAAGGGGAAGGTATTTGGGTTGGCTTAGGGAAATGTTAGTGTTCATGTGGGTGATTTGGCAGGCAGTACTTGAAGACACCAAACACTTCTCAGATACATTTTTGTAGATCTTGAAAGCTGAACATGAAAAAGCAAAAGCCTGTTTAATTCACTTTTGAAGCTGTAGAGGAAAAATGGAAAAGGTTAATAAATGTAAAAATTTCAGTTAAGCTGGAATGTTAATTTGGTTGTCTGGCAATTGCAGTTCCCTTCCTTTGTACTTTTAAAATGACTAGCTTTATAGGGATTTTTGTCTTTTAAATGAATTAGATTTCAGAGTTTTGTGTTTATCTTTTTGAGTTTATCTTTTTATGGCCCAGCTGAACAGCTACATTAGTGAGTTTGGTTGCATTCTGCTTGTGAAGATTAAAGCTGATGGTGAGACTTCATAGTCAATGGCAACATTAGTTTGCAGTTCTAAGAGTGTTTAAGTGCTCAGCAGAGTAGTTTTCTGTCATTTTTCAAGGCCAAATGCTAATTAGATATGTACAGACTTTCCAGTTAACTGGTTGAGAAACGGGCAAATAAATTCTGCTATCAGACTTTGTATTTTATCTAAGTCTGCTAGTATCTGCTGCAGACCCTGTAGCTTGGAAAGAAATAATTTTTGTGTACAATGTTATATCTTGCTGTCTAATGAAGAAAGAATCTTAAAAAACAAAAACAGTGAAATCTTGGCTTTTATTTTGTTTGTATTCTTTCTGGATTTTAACTTCTGAGTAAGTTTGATATTGTTAATAGTGTTTAACAGCACTACACTGTTTTTGCACAAGCTTTTAAGTAGTGACAGGGAAACTTGTGTAAGAGTAATGTAGCTGTTCTGACAATGATAGTCCAGTAGAGTTCAGTGTTTTGGTGTTTGCAAAGACAGGGGACTGAGAAGTGGAACCTTTGCTCACAAGAGGGTGCAGTGGTGCTTTTGACACAAGTGCTGGATGAGCCACCCACCCTGCTCTTGGTTCCTGCTCTTGCTCTGTGGTTTATGGGCTCATCAGCTGTAGTGATGCTCAAGTGTGAACTCTCCTGCTGCAGATCAGACTAAACAGGTAGCCTGTGGTAAAGCAAACCCCACAAGAGCAAAGCAAGTAGGGTAGGAGACAGAGTTTCTGAAGTTAGATTTGCTACTGAAGAAAAGGAACATGGAACTACTGCCCCCCTTGATATATATAGATATATATTTATTTTTCCAAGGTAAACCATTCTTATTAAATGTAAACTAAAAATGTTATGTTTGCTCCATAGTTTGGTACCTATATTTTGGTAATATAGTTTGGTTACCTGTTTTGCTTCATCCCTTTGTCTTGGAGCATTTGTGGAAATACGGGACTGTACCTGTAAGAATGGCAAGAATGCCTTCTGTAATACTCTGGAGCAAATACAGAGTTGGGAGGGTTAGCCCTGTATCTGGGGGAAGGTCACTGCTGAATAGTTTTCATTTCTAATGAGGATGTTGAAGTACTGAAGCTGTGAGGTGGTTATGTGAGAGCTTCTGATTTGTTGAAGGGATCTGTTAATGAAATGAAGGTGAAGTCAGTCAGTTTCTGTTGTGGATAGCACTGGAAACCTGATGTAAAGACTGTGGAAAATGAAGCTTTGAAGGCTTATGGACAGGAATTTTTCAGGAATATTACCTTTTCTGTGTGTGGTTTTTGTTTTTTGTTGTGTTGGGGGTTCTGGTTTGGGGTTTTTGTTGGGTTTTTGGTTTGGTTTTTTTTTTCCTTTTTCTCCAACTTAGATGTATATTAAATGCAGCCATGAGGAGACTAGCTCAAGTCTAGTAAAGGTGAACAATTTAGGTTGCAGTTTCTTATCACTTGTACCTGCTATGGAAATAACTTAGGTGTGTAGGAGCAATGTCCTGAACTGCTTTCCAGTGACGTCTTGCTCCTTTGTATGTTTCTATCCCAAGCCAGTCAGGTTTGTTCAAGAACACTTGTAAGATGAGAAAACATAGCTGCAAGAAACCAAGGGAAAACTGTGAGCATTATAGGCCACAAAATTACTTTTTTCCTTATTCTAAAGAGCAGACTACTTGAATTAATACAAGTCCAATTACTAACAAATTACTTGTTTTCAATCCTGTGCAATTTAGCTTTTTGGTCTCACTTGCTGTTAAAATGATAGATTAGAGTATCCTGCTTGAGTTAGCCTGATTTGTCTTTTTTTTTTAAAAAAAACCCTCCTGTTTTAGTGGGAAGCTATTTCTGTCCTTGGTAGTTTAATTCCCTGTTCTGTAAGATTGGTTTGCATGAGTAGTTCCATTGACTCCCAGCAGACTCTGCATTCAGGCTTCCCAGCATTGGCACAAATGCATAAACCAGTCTCTAGTTTATGCTGATTTACAATTCAGACTTATTTTAGTCTCCTGCTTTTCAGGGTGTAAAAGTAGCAATTCCAAACTTGCAGTTTTTGTACCTTAAGTGTCACTGTGTGTGCCTAGTGTTCAACTGAAGTTACTTTAAAGCAAGTGTTATGGCTGTAGTAGCCGATACAGTCATTATTGAATGCTAAACATGGTTTATGTTCTGCAGTGCCAGTAATTACTATTGATAATGTGAATTGAATATTCCCAAGGGGGAAAAAAAACCAACAAAACTAAGCAATTGTTTAGTCACTTACCTTGAGAAATATTTCACAATACTGATTTTTCACGTTATGCCTAAATTAGTGCTTACTATGTTTTTGTACCTTTTTTTTGAGCTGGGATTGGGAGGGTTTATGGAGCCATGTAATTCATATGGTATCCCAAGGAAGAAATAAGTTGCACAGGGTTTGTACTCAGTATCTTAAGCCCTTCAAGCACTTTTCTTGCCCTTCTCAATGCAATTTGACATGTAAATTATGAGGATACTGAATACAGTGACACAATAGGTTTTAATATTTTAATACAGTTATTGGATCTGACATATCTGTGTTATGTTTATCTTTTTTCTTTTTTTTTTCCTCTCTAATAGGTGCAGGCAAAACACCAACTTTAGGAGGAGGATTCCATGCCAATCTGGGAAAGGAGTCCCGAGCACAAACTCTACAGAACGGTACTTGCAAACTTTAGTCCTGTTGACACAACTCTGTTGTTATCAATATTAGTAATATTATTGCTATTAATATGGTTGATTACAATTAATTTTTAGTTTTAAATGTGACCTTAAATCCTTGGCAGGCCACTCATTCAATAGCCAAGTCTGCCTAGTGCTGATTTTACATTGTGTTCTCATTTGGTTGTAATGATTTAAGAGGTCAGGTAACAAAAGGGTAATGGCACCTGCTGATACTATCAGTTTAAAAGGGCCTTTTCAAGGTTGACCTGCCCATTGTACCTTTTTGGTGTCTTAAAATATTGTAGGTTTTTATTTTATCAGTTTTTGGGGTTCTTGAAATGCTTTACGCATGTTTCTTTTAAAATATAATTTAAAAGTATAATTGTTCTAGTGTTTTTGGTTTTCTGTAGTACAAGTGTGAGAGCAAGCATGTATTTCTGCACACTTCATAGCAATCGTGTTTAATTGGGACTGTTGAACAGGACAGGAAAATATGGAAAATAGATTTTAGTGTCCGGTGGGTATTTAAAAAAAATGTTCTCATTACATGCTGTGCATTTTAATTGAAATCTCCATAATTTACACTCTTTAAAGAGAGTTAATAAAACCAGCCTTTATTCCAGAAACAGACTGGTCTTCTAGTTTCAATTGCTGTTATTCATATCGACAGACAGGAGTTGTCATTTTTTGCCTGATTAATATTAATTTCTCACGACTCTTGGAAACGACAGCTGATGGACTGTCATATCAAAGACTCAGGAGCTGACAAGTAATTAACCAAGGGACATAGATGGGTTTTACTGATACGGTATCTAGGGAGGCATTTTAGATAAAGGTGTTTTCCTAAATTAAGGTCTTATAGTTGTGATTCAAACATAGAAAATCTTATGTGATATTATATCTGATAGATATACAAAGGGTAAGATTGATCTGATACTGTGTCTCTCTAGATACAGAAAGGTTAAGATTGATCCATCTTATTGAAATATATAGTCAGGGTGCTTCACTCAGCATTATTCAGTTGGTTTATATACTGATTGTTTTATTCAGCTGTTTGTACCAAACAGTACTGAGCTCCTGCTTGTTTGCTAGAGTGAAATTTGCACTTTGAGCTAGTTTCTGTCTCAGGTCCAAAATTACTGTCTTGCAAGTTTTAAAAATACCTGTTTAAAGGATAACCTGTATAAGCAGTGGAGTAAGACCACTTGAATATCTTTTACAGTTAATGAAGTTTGTCTTTGGATGAAGACACTTTAACCAAATTGGAATTTTGCACAGGCATTAAAAAAAAAATAAATTTGCTTGTTGTGCATAAAGATTGCCTAATTCCTTGTCTTTAACTGTACAAAAAGTAAAAGGCTGAAGGGAGCTAATGCTGTCCTATTGCTTCTTGGAGTGTTTGAATCCTTCAAAAGCCCTTTATGATGAAAGGTAATGGCAATTAAAGATGGTGTGGGCGTTTTTCTGGCAGCTAAACATGACCTCTTTATTGGATGACTGTTTGCTGGGAAATATGTCTGAGAATCTTCCTTCCCCACAGCTTTTGTGGTGGGGCCTCTGTGATCAGACACAATGATTCTGACTTGTCTATGATGCTGACAGACTTTAGCCAAGAAATTATAGTTGCTTTAAATAAATCATCTCCAAAGCAGTTCTGAAACATTTTGTCTCTTTACTTACCTGATGGTCTTCACTGGTTTTCTTTTTATTTGTTTATTTTGGTGGCAATTGTTGATATAAGACAAAAGTTATCTGCACTTTGGTTTCCATAGCCAACCTGCATTTGTCATTGTGCCAATCTGTCTCTGGGAAAGCTCTTTTCAATGAGCTGTGATGTTCTTGCTCAGTCCCAGGCATGATGACATCAGCTGCTGATATTTCAGGTAGAGCAATAGGTATTTGAAAGCCTTTTCTTTTTTTCTGCTATATAATGAGCTAGTTGTCTGCTGTATTTAATCACACTTTTAACTTTATATAGTTTTTCAATTGCAAATCGAGTGATGCCAGTGAACTTACAAAATCTCACCCTGCCACTGTGTGCCCATGACCATGACTTTTTTTTTTTTCTGGTGAAATGATGTTGATATCCATTGTGTTTATACTTGAAAGTGTATCAAGGAAAATGAACTCACTGTATATATTTTCAAGAGAAAGTATGGGGTGGTTCATTGTGTGAAACTGAAGTGCACTGATAGTTGACTGTGTTCAAAATGAACAGTTATCTTTGGAGTGCTACACTGATCAGAAAAAATGATGAGCTACTTTTTTGCTAGTACTACTCCGTTTGCTTTGCCAAAGTTAACTGAGTTGCAAATGAACTGCTGAAATTAGCTCTGGTGGGATGCTGCTGCAGCACAGCTTGTGAGCAGCTTCAGGAGGCCTCTTCCTGCTGCTCCCTGATGGTACTGATGTCAGGGCTGCCTGCTACCTACCTTCAGTAGCACAAGCATAGGGTTTTCTCTCCTGTGGGGCTCTGTACAGGCTGTTGGTGAAGGGAGGGACCAGCTCTGGGGAGCAGGGATGGGCGTTGGAGCCCAGATTGCTCTGGAGGTCATCCCCAGTGTATGTGAGCGCAGCTGAGAGCATGTGTGTGGTCTGAGAGCCCTGGCAGGTCTCCTGCTCTGTTTGCCAGCAACCTGCAGGCTTGACATGATGTGGGGAAAAATCCAGCAATGAAGCAGGGACTTGCTTTTTTTTACAAACCAACAACCTCCCCCTGTTCTCCCTCCCCTCCCCCATAGATTTCATGCCAATTTCTTCCTTGCTGTAACATCTGTCTTGAGTGGAGGGGTGGAAGGGAGGTAATCTGTGTCTCTTATTTAATCCCTGGCAAAGCAGCTGGGGTTGGCCAAATGTACAGTGTTGTTGTTTTTTGAGTGTTTCAATGAAAGGATGTTTAGAAAAAGATGGCAAACAGTTTTTCGTTAGAATGCCTAAGAAAATAATTTTACTTTTTTTTTTTTTTTCTTAACTGAAGAAATGCACAAGTAAGGTCTCCCAACAAGTGCTCAACAGTTCTGGACTCTTCTTTCAGTGGTGCCCAAACACAGGACAGGACAAGAGGCAACAGGCACAAACTGGAACATAGGAAGTTCTGTCTAAACAGAGGTTGTGGAGTCTCTCCTTCTCTGGAGACTTTCAAAGCATAGCTGGATGCAACCCTGGGCAACCTGCTCTGGCTGGTTAAGAGTGATAAGCTCCACAAGTTCAACAAGCTCAGGTCTACAAAATGCTTCGTATCTGTTAATATAGAGCTCATTTCTGCAGTAAAACCCTGAGCTTCTATAAGATGTGAAGAGGTATTTCAACTTTGGATTAAAGGATTGAACAAAACAGCCAAGACAGCACTGTTTTTGTGAGAGAGAATTATGACTAACTCAGAGATGGGACCTTTTGTTGAGACTTCTTCCTCTGTTTTCTGAACCTCTTAAAATTGTTTCAGTGTTGCCCAACTTTAATGGTTACTTACAGGGCTGAAATGCAGACTTCTGTCTCTTTAAATCTCATTTTACAGCTCTGCACTGCATTACATAATCTCTTTAAATAGCTGGTTTATTCTTGTTTCCTTGCAGGCAATCCGCTCTCACTTTATCCATGTCAGAGTCACAGTTACAAGGGAGCTGTTCTTGACTTGGAGCTCGGATACTTCCAATAGTCTTCAGTGGCCAGAAAGAAAAGGGAGAGGGGAAGAGGGGTCAATGGCATGATTATAACTTGAAAGCTTCAGTTGCAGATATTGACACTTGGTTTAAGCTAAGTTTGAAGATTGCAGCTGCAGCAAGCCTAATTCAATTTCTGAACTGTAGTGTTGTGTTTTTAATCATTTCTGTAAATGAATGTGTGTTTTTCCCCAGTCCTCTTAAATACCAAAACATAGCTAACGGTATTTTCATGCTAAATAGGAAGGCATTTTAGAAGATGTGCTCTAATGCATTTTTGACTGTTGACATTTAATCAATTTGCCTAATTCTTTAACCTTTGTTGTCATCACTGGTTTCATAGCTAGTTTATTACAAGTGATAATGGAGGGTTCTGCTTCCTGCCTATACAGCATGAATTAGTTAACCATAATATACATGTGAACAGCAGAAGTATCCAAAGAAAAGGAACAGAGAACACCATTTAACAGAACTGAAGCAACAGGAGAGGAGTGGTTAGCAGAATTGTGAAATAATTGAGATTGGAAGGGACCTCTGGAGGATCACAAACTGGTGGCTTTGAAGTTTCATTAACCTGCTCACAGCCTAGTGCAGCTGAGATTTTGGTATCTCCAAGGAAGGATATGATAGTCTCCTGGAAAACATGTTCTCTAATGCTTGATCAACCTCCCCATGAAGAATTTTTTTCCTTGCACCTAGTCAGAACTGATTTTGAGAAAATGCCTGTCTTGTCTCTTGTCTTTATGCTGTGAAGCTCTGATGATTCTGGCTCCATCTTTATAACCTCTCGCTGAGCAGCTGAAGATGCCAATGAGATCTTTCCCTTAGCTTTCTTATCTTAAGACTGAGGAAAATCAACTCTCAGCCTCAGGCCATGTGCTCCAGTCTTCTAATCATCTTAGTAGCTCTCTGCTGTACTTGCACCAATATGTCAATGCCTTGTATTGTGCAGAAGAGTCCTAAACTGGACAAAGTACTCTTAATAAAGTCTCAAAGTGCTGAACGTGGGATAATGATCACTTCCCTTGACCTGCTGGCTACAAGCTTAATAATACAGCTCTGGGATGCAGTTAGCCTTCATCACTGCAATTGGGCTGTACTGCTGAGTCAGGTTTTTTTGTCCATGAGGAATCTAGATCCTTTCCCACTAGGATTCCCTTACAGCCAATGCTGGGGTAGTTATACTTCACCATGAGACCCAGGACATCTTCCTATTGTCTAAAGAAAGCTTCATCTTCAAGATCAGGTGCTTATGACTGTTTCCTTTGGCCTTGTCTCTTATCCAGACCCATTAACTCTTTATTGCCTTGTCACTTGTTTTTCAGCAGAACTTCACACATTCAGGCTGTTCCTTTTCTGAAAAGTTAGTTGCCTGACACCTTCCTGGTCTGTCCTTCTTGTGGAGGCTCCTGTCTCTTGCTTTAATATTAATAATGAAACTTATAGTTTAGAGTCTCTGCCATTTTCTTGTCCTCCTTAATTTTCTGTTGGAACAGAAGCTAATCCTAGTCTTCCATCTATACCTTCAATTAATACTCCTTTGACTTTTCTCTTGTTTTTTTAAACTAATAATTGCTTAAAGTTCTCCTTTTATGATTTTGCCTTGTATCCTTCCAAACTTCTTTACTCACTAAGGGTTTGAAAGACTTCCCCTTCTAGCCAGACTGTTGATTCAGTTTTGTCCTCTTTGTTCTGTCTACTGCCTTGTCCCTTATGAGTCCTTTGTTACCCTGACCAGCTTCTGTCTCATTCACTTCCTTCATCTTTTCATTTGATGTGTTAAACTTTCTCCATCTCTCCTTGAAGGATAAGGGGCATCTTCCTACTTTCACATTTGGGATGATCTTGCATGTTTTTTGTATATGGGTGTGTTTTGGGGGCTGCTTGTTTCAAGGGCAACCTTTTCCTTTGGTAAATTTTCCTCAACATACCTCTTCCAATTAGTGCCACATCATGGCTTGTGTGACAAAGTTTGTCTGTTAGCTCATCATCCTGAACTCTTTTCAGGGTCTCTGCAGGCAGATTTAGGGTGTGATTAATTTAATATGAAAAAGTCAAATGACTCATGTTCTTAGCTGTCTTGTTTCTCATCACTCACTGAAAGGAAGTCTAGATTGACTAAGCTCAGATGCTCATCTCTGAAGATAAGGGTGATTAATTGTAGACTTTTATGTCTGCATTTGTGTATCTTCTTGGTGACAGACGTAACACGGCCAGAACTGAACTATGGAATTGCATCCTACTGGTCTGCCTTTTGCATGTTAACAAGTTCAAGCTTCCTCCTTTTGAGGCATCTCACAGCTTGAAGGTTTGACTTTTAGGATATCTCAATAGCTTACACACTTTTTTCAGAACTTTAGCTTTCAGGGCTTGCAGTCCACTAAGCCTCACTCTTCACTTGAAGAGACAGACAAATTACTTAAGGAAAACAAAGAAAAAACACCTTCAAGGACAGAAAACCCACTCTTTAGCAAGCGTAAGTTATTCCAAGAACTTAGATAAAAGCATCAGGAGAATGTATTTCTACATCTGTTTCCCTTTTATTCTTAAGGAATCATGGAGTTTGATTCAAAGGCTTCCTGCAGCTTCTGTCAGCACACGAAGAATATCTTCCCAGATGGCTAATGAGACCTCCTGCTTCATGATCTCCACTTACCTTTGTTAAAAGACCAGTCAGGTTTATCAGCTGATTTAGGACAACCTTTTGGTTACATGTTCATGAATTAGTTCCTACTTGAGTTCATATTGGAAAATGTTTGTCTTACACCTTGGACAGTTTTGTGTTTTGATAGAGAACAAAGTACCTGCCTCAGAGATGCTTCTGTTGAGTTGATTGTCCTTACACTGACAGTGTCAGGGGAGAAAAATCCATATTCTCTGGAATGAAATCTGCTGTTTTTAATTAAGAGGGTCTAGGATCATTTAAGTAAAGAGTAGAGGATCTTCTGAAGGTAATGTAATGGGTAGGATTTTGCTAAAATGCTGATGGGCAACTTAAAACTTGGAACACAACATCTCTCATAGTTGAAATATATGAGTTAAGCTTTGCTGATCTTTTCCAGTTTTTCCCTTTTCTGGCTTAGTAAATACATGAACAGAATAAAAAAATAAAGACACTTCTAAAAGTCCTTGGAGGTGTTTGTTCAGTATGTGTGTGGATTCAGAATGCTCTCTCTTGTTGTTTTTTTCTGATAATTTTGAAGATTATTTTCAAAGTTGAAAAAAATACCGAAGTCTTAAGATGACTTCTTGTCTTAACTAATAATGAGAAATATTTGTGTGTTCAGCCACTTTGAATTGGCCTGTTTGTGACTCTGGAGTTAAAGGCATCTTTCATGATTCCTTTATCTGTCTCCTGTCTCTGCTCTGTCTCTTAGTTTATTAGTTGGCCGTGGGCATGAAAACTGTTGTGTCAGGCAAGCACAAATCTCTGCTTCATTTTGACAAACAAAAGAAGTGCCTTCTAAAATTCTTCAGGCTTGTGAATTTTCTTGTGTGGATATTAAAGTTTTTGCCTCTCATATCTTAAAATTTCTCCCTGTTAACTTTGACAATTTCCTTGTGACATAGATTAGGATGTTTATTATCCCATTTGTGGAATTCACTGACAGAATTATCTCCCTACAGCCTTGTGTAGGTAATTGAAACCTGTCATTTCTCTTGAGAGCAATCCTTTACTTAAAGACAGTTTACCTAGCGGGCTAATGTTCTTAATTCACTTCTTATAGTATCATTCACAAGAGGGGGAACTTGGGTATTAATGGGTCTATCTTCCTTCTTGTGTGTGGCAGAAAATAGGCAACTGCCTCTCTCCTCCTTTCTCCCCCTCTATTAATGTCTGTATAATTCTGTGCTAGTAATGTGCTTTTTGTAACAAGCTTCTGAATGAAACCATTTTAGCTTTGTAATGGTGTTAGACAAGCTTAAAATCTATGTCAGGTAACATCACCTTGGTTTAAATTCCATGTAGATACTGGTTTTTGTTTTTAATTAAAGGAAAATCTGTATGCTGCTTTTATGGCATAGGACTATCTTTTAAACATTCAAACGTGAGTTTTGAAGTGTTTGTCTCTTTACAGGCACTATGACTTAAAATCTGAGAGGGAGAATGTTGCTGCTTTCTAATGCTGTGTTCTTTGATAGTGCCAAGATCCTTTTTCATGTGTTGAAAGTGCCTTGTTTTGCTCTATGAAATTGGAGAGCTGGTGATGTGACACTGCAGGGAAGCAATGCCTAAGCCTGAGGGTCTCTGATTTGCTGGTGGAGCTATTGCAGTTTTCTTGGCTTTTCTTATAGTGGCTACAGTGTTAAACTTCTGCACCTTTTAAGGCATTAGCAAATAACAAACAAATCAGTGCCTGTATAGACTGTTTTTATAAGAAAAACTATGATTTATTGGCTTGTGTTGTCTCAGACACACCTGTACTCACTGCACCTGCACTTTTCAGCTGGACACAAGTTAGCTGTGATCCCAAGCTGCTTTCATCTTGTGACTTATGGTTTTGGAGGAACCAGAATGCACATGAGTGCAGAGGACAGGTGGCATGAGCTCAGATGTGTCTGTAAAAGGTTGTGCAGGCATGTTGTATCTTCTTTGAAGGGCTGTAACAACACCTGCCTGGGCACATCTGGCACAGTGTCTGTCACAAGCAGTCAGCAGTGGCTGAGGGAGCCAGTGTCAGAGCAGTGCATGGGGTGATGCTTCTCTACAGTGTGATCACCTCATTCCTTCTGCAGGAGTGCTTGTGTAGCTTTGTGTAGCTCTTCATTGCCTTACAGTTGTGTGATGTGTCCTCCCAGATGGATGAGCACTGATGTTGTGTTGAATGCTGGTCAGAAGTCACTCAGGTAAAGACTTTGGCTGCTGCTCAACACTCCAAGAGGCTTTCTCAGGCATATACAGTACACTGGAGGGAGACCCTAATGTCAATGTAGGTATTAAATACAAATGAATAGAAACTACAGGGTTCTGTACCAGGTGTGAAATGTGTTTGGTGGGAGGGTTCTGTGTCCAGTACAGCCATAGCAGCAGATTTATCAGCCAGCTGACTTGCTAAAAAAAATAATCAAAAAAACTCCAAACCAATGCCTGGTCACAGCCTGAACTGGATCAACTCTGTGCACAGATGCCAGTTATTTTAATCCTAGATGATTGTTGTGCTGGGATTGGCTGGGCTCTGGCCTGTGTCAGCCCAGAACGCTGATGTGCTCTGGTGTGCAGGTGGGAATGAGATCCTGTGTAAAGGGCTGGGAACTCCTTTGAGTGGTATTGTCATCAGAGGCCTTCATCCCTTAGAGCTGCAGCTCTGCAGTTCTGTTTCACAATAAGCATCCTTAAGAGCAAAGCCAGTTTGACCTTGGCCTTTCCCATTCCCCTCACACGAATATACTGGGCCTTAGCTGGGGCAGTGCATCTGTTTATCAGGGCAGTGAAAAGATCTGGGTTTGACAAGCAAAATAAAGAACCTATGCTTTTTTTTTCTTTTTCCTATTTCCCTTTGATCATTTCACTCCTCCACATGCCACCACAGAGTGGAGGAGGGAATGGATGACGTGGAGATGAGCAGGATCCTCTTCAACCAGCTTTGCCTCAGGAGAGGCTGAACGCAGTGTTGCGTTGTGAGCTTCTCTTGTGGCTTTATTTTTATTTTTTTAAACATATATTTATAACCCACTGTCCTGTTACGTTCAGTCCTGCACAGTCAAGAGCGAAGGAAGGTGTTTTCTGTTCTTTTGGCTTGACTTAATGTGAGTGGGAAGCTTTTTAGAAATATTCTGTTCATTGACTGCTGCTAGCAGATGGATGCTCTCTGCTTGAAGTGCCTCAGGCCTTTATATCTTCTCTTTTTCTCTCCCTCCCGCCTCCCAGCACACACCCCAGAGCGTGCTGGCTGTGCTAATTTAGTCAACTTAAAAAGGGGTGATGAAGAAGGAATGCTCAACTTTAATAGAATTCTTGTCACTCGTGATGTCTTTAGGGAGTACTTTTTCATTTCAGGATCCATTAGGATTTTTCCAGCAATGTGTATTAGATATTCTGTGATACTTCACTGGAACAGCAGTGAAATTCTGAATGCATTAGGACCAAAATGCTAATTCTGTTTATGTATTAATCAGATCAGAATATAGAGTGAACGTGACATCCAGCTTGATTTTTCAAGGGATTTTAATAACATAGTCTTGACTGTTTCTAATTCTGACGTGGCCTCTCCTTTTGTATGAGCTATAAATCAAACCTTTAAACAAACCTAGTATCTTAAATCAAACTTTTAAGTTTGCATCAACTGACTTCTACCAGTAAAGGCAAAAGCTCTTGACAAAGCAACTGCCAGTTTAGTAATTGGTTCAACTGTTTTGTTTTTTATCAATCACAAAATACTATTTAGTGAGATGAATTGCATGACTTTTTAATGGGGGAAAAAAAGCCAAATGACAAGCAACCAGAATTAACCTGTTGTTCTATGCTGATTACTATACCTTAACTTGGCATATGACTTAAATACTGTACAGTGTGATCACCAGGTGGTGCTGTTAGACTCTGCTTCAAACACACTGTGAAAGTAACTTTCCATTCTGCCCTGTCAGTTACTCAACTGTAATTTCATGGGAGGAGTGGTGAGAGAGGATTTCTTTCTTTAATCACATCTTTAAAGTAGAGCTTTTCCTGAAAATGTTGGGTTTGCTTTTCTGCTAGCTGCTCAGAGTGGAATTTCCCACATATAGTTTATGACCATCTCTGATGTAAAAATGGTACATGGGATAATTTAGGAGGTTGTGTGCAGGGTGTTTGGGACCATATCTGGATCTCCCCTCAGAAGCTTAACAACCTGTTTCATGAATGTCATAGAATTCAACCTTTGAGGGTTTTGAAGGGTAAAAACTCCAGCCTGCTCTGGAAGGAGGCTCTTCACAAAAAAGTCCTGGCTTCTAAAACACAGCTGCTTTTTAATGTCTCCAATAAATGTAATGGTCTTCTGCTTATTTAGAAAAAACTTGAGATCATAAATATAAAATAGTCATCTTTCCCTTAAACACTTTTATAGTAATTAAGAGTTGTAAAAGAAAGCTGCTTTTTTCCTAAGGCTTTGCAGAACTGACAGTTTATGGTAAACCATGGAACGGGAAATCATGAGTTTTAAAGTTGCAAACTATTCTTTAGTTTGTTCCCCTCTCTTTGTACTCTTATAATGGAATAATTTTGGACATTAAAGACAACTAAGTACTAGTCTGCTTAGACTAAAGCTAAGTGCTGTCAGCAGTGTAGGTAGAAATGAAGGAAGTTAAGTATTTGCAGGAGGGAGAAGTTATCCAATGAGTGCCTCTCCCCTCTCCTGAAGGCATGATTGTTGCTACAATTTTAGGTGTGATTTCCTATATCAAGAGTGTGACACTTGAAAAATGAATTGAATGTGTCCTGCATAGTGATTTTTTAACTTTTTCTAATGAAATTATAAGCAAATGACACTTTTAGAGGTGAAAGTATAGTGTGGGCAAGGACTGACTGCCAGCAGGGTGGAAGGGAGCTGGGTTCAGTGTATGCTTAAACCTGGCTTGGAACTGAGGTGTTTAGTCTTTCTCTGGATGCCAGCAGGAGCTGTTTGCTTGGTATTATTGTTTGGGATCCCAAATATATACCTAGAAGCCTGGCTTTAATCACCAAGGTTTAAAGCCTTCGTGCTGTTACAACAAAGCTGCCCCAAACAAACACAGCATGTTAAGTGAAACGATATTTGATTGCTTAGTTGTTTAAAGTCAGTTCAGAGGATTCCTGTGTTTTCAACCCAAAGAGGCTTCTCTGAAATTTGAACAATAAAAAAAAAAGCATGGACCTTGCTTTAAAGAAAGGTCATTAGTACTGGATGCAACAAAATAAGTGGCTGATTATATTTGAAAGTGTGACTCCCTAAGAAATTGTATTATGCTAACAAGCATAGAAATTATTTTGTAATAAAATCAATTAGGAATGGGATCTTTAGAAGAAAGCTGTATGTTCTTTTTGTGCTCTAAAACCACCCAGTTGAGCAGTAGTACTTTTGGGTAGTATATGATATATTTTGGGTAGTATATTATGAAATGCTTAATACTAAGAAAGCATAGCTCCAGTTTCTGGGGGTACACACAGAGCTGGGGTCATGTACAGGAATTAGACAAGTGTTGTCCTCTGACTGTCACTCAGAGAATGTATATGAATATAAATTACATTGGACCTTAGAGATGCTGTTTGATTGCTTTTATAAATGAATATTCAGGGAAAGTGTTCCATGTGTTTTTATGGTAGGAATTATGAACTTAATATCACTACAAAGAGAGAGCTCTGTAAAGTTCAGTAGTTTGC